>PVLD010005582.1:40294-100371 GCA_004027595.1 Dinomys branickii
CCGAGTTGGGCCCGAGTAGGGCTTATATGTTTTAGAACAAAGGGAGGAGGGGTCTTTGCAAGCGCGGTTACAGAAGCAGATGGCATTGGTTACTTTAAAGGGGCTTTTACATTCATTGGGGGAAATAGCTACGTGGAGGTCTGGGGTTAGTGGCAGAGGTTGTTTCCTAATATGGATAGAAGTAGCCCAGGAAAGGCATGTTTTACAAATCCCTTAGTCATGAGGTTTGTCCATATCTTCACAGTTTAGGCCCTCTGGTTTACTCTGTCCTTGAGCGGCTACACATTGTAACAGCTTAACTCCCGGAAGGGGGAAAGGAGGGTGGTTTAGCACAGCTCGCGTATCATTGTTACTAGAGAAAATTTCTCTTACAATATTTCACTTATGTGAGAGACCAAAATATAAACAAATTAAACAGCAAAATGAAAAATGGACAACAAAGAAAAAGTGAGAAAATCCTTTTGTAAATGGGAAGGGACCAAGAGATATTGGAGGGGTGGATGCACAAAGAAGTAAGATGCGTCACGTGCATGTATCAGTTATCCACAATGACTGTATTAATTGTGTATAAAAAAACAATTACTAATAAAAAAGAGAGCTATTTGGTGTTAAAAGGCATTCATAAGAATATTTAATCTAAAACAACACACTTCTATACTTACTGAAATAAACAATAGA
This sequence comes from Dinomys branickii, assembly GCA_004027595.1. Lineage (NCBI taxonomy): Eukaryota > Metazoa > Chordata > Mammalia > Rodentia > Dinomyidae > Dinomys > Dinomys branickii. The sequence continues at coordinate 40,973 of PVLD010005582.1, forward strand.
ATGTGCAGTGTTTTTCAAAAGCATGCACAAGAATACTCAGAGTACCATTATTTGTAATAGTTTGTAACTAAAAAAAGCTTACTAATCAAGATTAGAGTAACTAATTTTCTCATATTACATTCATGTAACCTACTCAACCAAAGAAGAAAAATAAACTTCTGCTGTAAGCAGCACCATGGATTAGTGCACCATTATGAAATCACATGAAATAAGTCAGGCCTACACTAATATGTGCTATTTAAACCCCCTTTTAAAGGAAGAGTTAAATTCTGGCGTGAGAACCCACAATAATAGTGATTTTCTTGGGATTACAGACTGGAAAAGAACACCAGTGAGGTTTTGGTGATTCAGCAAATGTTTTATATTTTGATTTTTAGGTGGATTTATGGACTTTGGTAGAAGTTCACTCAAATTAAGTGTTTTTATGATGTTTATACTTATGAAGTGTACTTCTAAGATGTAGCAGTTCCTTATACAGTAATTATAAAAGTGAATATATTTTGTAGAAAACTTAGTATAATATAGCTTCACAGTAAACTTCTTGAAATTTAATCAAGTATATCTAAAAAGTAATTTAAGTGCTTTGAATTCTGTAAATTTGTTTGAATTATCATATAAAATATACCTAAAACAATAAATTGATATTTTAAAAATGAAATGAACTGTTAACAAATTATCATTAAAATTTGTATTTTTATATTCTCTTTATAAAGCAGTAAACAAATGCTTCAGCATCTTAAAAATGAGTCATATAATATCACTAAAGATATACAAACTGTTACTTATGTGAGAATTTTGTTTAGCTTTGTTTTTGTATATCATTATTAAAATGCAATTATTTCAGTTGTTCAAGTGAAAGAATAAACAGAATTAACTGCATGAATCTCATCTCAGTGTAAATACAAAAATGATCAAACGGTAGTTATCTTTGTACTTGGGAAATTAATATTGACAACAATTGTATGAAAAAGTCTCAAAATGATTATGGTATTACAAGTTACATGTGCAATAAGGCATAAAAATGAATGTAATTTTACTCTAACTTTGCACTTGAATTATATGAATTGCATACATTAAAAAAATAGTACCTTTCAGAATTATATAATTTGGAAAAATTAGTAATCAAAAAAGTGTTATCTAGAAATCATCTAAGTGTTTGAGAATTATATTTACTAAGGCGATGTAAAGACACATTTAAAATTATATATATCAATAATGACTCATCATAATGTTTAAACTTTAAGTACTTTTTCCCAGACTACTTCAAATCATAATCCTCTATTAATTGTCTACAAAGAAATCCTTTTTCGTAGTCTCCTATTGCTGTTAAACCACTGTGATACACTTCATGCAAATAGGAGAAGAATCAAGATATATTGTATAAGGAGCAAATTCCCTACAATAAATGTGATCCTTCTGTATATCAAAGTGTACCAATAAAATTAATATTTAAAAATGTGTTACCTTAAAATTATGAAGACTGAAGGTCAAAATCAGTTTATTTGGGTTAAGTTTACTGTGCTTGCCAGGGTCATGGGGGAAATCTGTCTTCGTTTTCCAACTTCTAGAAGTCATCTGTGTTACTTGGCTCACGGCCACTCCCTTCATGGACAACGCTAAAATAGCTGTTTAAGTCTTTTTTATGTGTCATTATTCTAACATTCTGTAGACAAATTGCCTCTGCCTTCCTCTTGCAAGGCATGTGATTACAGTGGATCCTTGTAAAGAATCCCAGATAATCTCCTTACAATTCGTAATTTACTCATATCTGTAAAGTTCATTTTACTACAAAGAAATATCTCCACAAATTCTGGGGATTAGAACTTAGATATCTCTGAGGACACGTGTTTTGGCTTTTGACACTTCTTTTTCCCTATATTTGGTTCATTTTAAATCAGACTTGTTCTTAATAATAACAATAGCAATACTACTACTACTACTACTAATAATAATAATAAATTAAACAGAAAGAATAAATGGAAATTTGGAAACATATTGTTCCTAAGAGAAACTAAAGTCTATACCTTTCACTGATTTAGAAAAACTAAACAATGAAATGTGGTTACTTTCAGAAAAATGGAAAATATTACTTTGTCTCTATAGGAACATAGATTAATTTTTTTTAATATGAAGCAAAGTTTGTTGATTAACATCTCACAAGACATTTAGGACGTGGCAAATATTACAAATCCTTTTCAAATAACAAAAATATTTTAAATAAGACAAAAGTAGTAGCTATATATTGTTTTTGACAGTAAATATAGGGTTAATCAATAATTGTGAATTAATACATACCCTTAGATTTCAGATGTGATGGCACAACAGTAATTATAGATCTTATTACACTCATATACTGTTATATATTGTTCAACTACAGTGTATATTCATTGGAGTTTTTTCTACATTGGATTTTTTCTGTCCAGTTTCTGAGTTCTTTATGTATTTCACATATTAATTTGTGGCAGATTAGGGTAGGGCAAGCTGGCTGGACACATGGCTGTGATCCATCAATCACAAAGACCCAGGACTCATGTCCAGAATACAGTTTCCAGGACCTGCACCTGGGACCAATCAGAAAGTGCTATTTTCAATTCTTCTATCAGGAAATATGATAGCAAATTTCTGATAGGAAAACCTAGATCATATGTCGAGGTGAGAAATAAGAGATAAGAAAGCCACCTACCTTAAACCTCATGATCACCCTGAGGTTTTCTCAGTGGTTCACACTCAACTCAGCATAGGATAATTTCTTTTAAAAAAATGTTTTTTTGAAGAAATGTAAAACCTGCCTACTTTTTCATGTTCCTCATCAACTTCTTTGCTCAGGACATGAAGCACCCAGAAACTCTCTATGGAGCCCTAGAATCCAGTATATATATTTTTTGCAGAGTTGTTTGCTAATATTTTCTCCCAGTTTTTAGTCTTCCTATCCACATAGTAATGTTTTTAACTGAGCAAAAGTTTTAAATTTTGATTTGGTATTATAGGTAAGCTGAAGAAATTTTTACCTAGCCCTTGATTCTGATAATTTGCAATTGTTTTACTTTAGAAATTGATTTACATTGTCATAACTGAGAAAAACATTGTATGTTGCCTCAGAATCATAATAGCTACATATGTTTGAGTTTCTGTTAACTTTGGCATACAAAAATCTTGCAATATGATGAAGTAATCTATGATAGCTTCCTCTTCTAAATGATGCTTCTAACATTCCTATTATGGGACAAATTACTATAATATTGGTAGCTTACATTTATCATCTCTAAGTTCTGGAGGTCAGAAATCCAAACTGGCCTAAAATTACATGCCGGCATGGCGCTGTCACATTTCTTCCTGTTGTCTCTATAGAAGATTCTTTTTTCTTGTCATTTCTAGCCTTTAAGGTGCTCACATCCTTTATCCATGACCCCTGTTCAGCTTCAGAATCAAGAATGGTTGATGAATATTTTTCTCTACATACTGATGCTACTGAAAATCCAGGGACACTTGCATCACTGTGAGTGCATTATACCTGCCCAGAAAATACGGAATAGCCCCCCAAATCCAAGGGGAGCTATTCATCAGCTTTAATTTTTACCTGATGCCTTATTTCCTCCCTAGTATTTAATAAATGAATGCAATTTTCAGGAAATAGCCCATAGGCCTCTTTAGGATGTTATATTCTACCTTCTGCAGCATCTGCATGTGTCAGGGCACTGTTGGAGAGAAACCTATGAACCAAACTGATCTGTCCACGCTGTGTAGGTGCAGGCACACAAAGAACAATCTTGTAATAATTTACATTTTCAGAGCATCATCTGATTTCCCTTGCCACATGACTGTGTTAGTTTTGCTTGCTACAGGAAGATGCACCTGAGAACTTGATTACCATGATTTTCATCATATGAATTTAAAACTGAGGTAAAGCTTCAATTTTTTCTTGCTTTTCTTTCTTTTGCTTGTCCCATAACAAAGCAAGTTCTAAACAAGCAATAACAGAGGAACCCAGTTAAAAATATAACTTTCCAGTTTTAGATCTTTTCTCCCAGGAGCCTTGAATAAGGAGACGACAACAGCGCTGAACAAAGATCATCAAGGTTAGACAGAGACCAGCAAAGTTCATGTTACAACTACTCCTTTAAAACAATCCTATCAACCCTAAATGAAAGTACACTTTGCTCTCAGTCGCTAGGAGTCTAAACTCCCCTTAGTGAATAGAGTTTAGACTTCTACATGAAAATCTCTTAATAACGTTAGCCATGTCAAATATTTTCCCCCAAGAGGATAAATTTTAAATGAATAAAGATTCTTCTTAAGAAAGAATTGGGGGGGCTGGGGATATAGCTCAGTGGAATAAGCGCTTGCCTAGCAAGCGCAGGGTCCTGAGTTCGATCCCCAGCACCGCAAAAAAAAAAAGAATGGGAATGGCTCCTTACATGCAAAGCAGGGGCTTTGCTTTATTCTACTTACTCTTTGAGTACTGGAAAATGGGAAATTTAAATGACTGGCAACACAAATTTCAGAAGATTTAGATGAAAATACTAAGCATGGTCTCCACTGATATTTTAAATTCTATCGGGACAAATTCACTTCAAAATTGAGATTTATTCTGTGGGATTGTTTTTATCTTAACTTTTATAAGATAATAGAAAATTTTCTTGAATAAATACCACCACAGTTTTTTTTAATTGGCCTAATTTTAACTTAGTTTTCCACATTATTTATTTACTTCTACTTTTTATTGTGGGGCTGGGGATTGAACTCAAGCCCTTACACATACTAGGCTAGCACTCTACCAATGAGTACCCCCCCACACTCCAATGAAGCCTACTTTTAAGTGTAGATTTTTTAGAAAACTCTTTTCACAATGATATTATACATATCACAACAAAAATATAATAAATATTAAATTAAATTCATTTTTGTTTATGTATTTCTTCAAGAAATTATGTATTATGAAGCTATTATATTTCAACAACTACTTTATAATTCAACAATACACACTAAGTAGATGTGTGACTAGTACAGACAGCTAAGTTAGAAGGAAATATCCTAGGCAGTCAGACAGAGCTAGGCACTACAGGTAGTTAATGAAGGAGCTAGGAACACATTACAGTTGTGGCTGGAAATACATCTGTCAAAAACAGATAAAATGATCAGGCTGGACACCCTCCACAGGGATAAGGAATAAACTCAAGATGGTGCCATAATTGTCATCACCTGATCCACTAAAGTCTAGATAGACATCAGTCACCTAGGGAATGACCAGGGCCTCCTGATCCGTCCTTTCCAGAAAGGCCTTTGTTCTTTACATGTACATTTGCTAAGTGTTCTGCATCTCTACTGGATCAATATTACCTAAGTGGCTACACTTGCAATCTTACTGGTTGCTTACAGTTTTGACCCATGTTGGATCAGTCTCATGATTTTGTACCCACCTTGTGATTTTGCTCTATGAAACTTCCTCTAGGAAGTGGGGTCTGAGGCATCTCAGTTTTGGGTCCTTTTCTTTTTCTTAGGAACTATCTCTATCAATAAATTTTTCCTACTCTTAATCTCTGTTGTTTCTTAGAATTTATTCTTAGATTTTGGGGAACACAAACTAAGTGTGTCTGACACATAAACAGTTGGGAGTGTATTATTTCCTATTTCCCCTACATAATTACCAGACAGGATCCAACAAGCTTCCGAGAATGGAGGTGGTGAAACTTGACTGCTCCACACCTGGGCAGTGAGTTAGGGGGAGAAAAACTCCCAACCTGAACGATATCTGGGATGAGTTCATGTTCTCTAAAATCAAAGAATGAATTTTAGGAACACTGGAGGTTAAAAGCAAAATATATTTATTGAGGAAAAAAAAAGAGTCTATCCTAGAAAGGGACAGAAGGGGGCCTGAGTGGGTTGCCCAGGAATCTGTCTTTTTTAGGGACTTTTGTAGAGCAAGACCACAAGATGAGGAACATCTAAGGTAGAAAACATAACTTCTAGATGGCATGGGGTGCGACAAAACTATGGTCAATCAATAAGATTACACGTATGATTGTTTAGGTAAAATTGATTAAACTGGAATCAAATGGGGAAGCAAGTCAGCAGTGGATATGAATACAGAACAGGCCCTTTACTGTAGGGGGTAGGGTTGGTGGTTCTTCCGGGCTTTTTTAAGGTGATTGCTGCCTATTTAGAATATCAATCCCTGAGATCCATCCCTAGGGAAGTAGGTGGGTGCCTCTGTTTATTCTTTTGTCTTGAGGTCCAGCCTGCTGCTGGGGATGTCTGTCTCCCCCACAGTTGTAAGGTATCTCATCTTTCACACTGGCTCCTTGGAAGGCATGGCCCTGTCTCACTGCCTATAATATTTCTAATATTTCTGTCTAACTCAGTTGAATATAACAGCAGGTTATCAGCAAGTTCACTCATTTCCACCACAGAAACAGAAAGTTTAGGATTCCTTGGTAAGAAGCAGAAAGGGATTTATTAGGCAAAAATTTGAAACTACCCAATCAAAGGAATAGGATGTGGGTCCTCCAAAGAGACCCATGCATTCTGTGGATTGGAGCTGGGTTTACTTGTACAGATATGGGGGGTTCTCCAAATGGTTTATCTAGGACATGCATTCTAGATTTTATTAGGTTTTGGCCCCTAGGTGGGCCATGGTAAAATGCAAACCATTTACATACGTTTGAAAGTGAGATGTGCTATCCTCCCAGTGGTCAGCTTCCTGAGGATGGGCTTGTGAGGAGGTAGAGTAATTCACAGGTGCAAGGCACAAGCCCAGCACTTACTGTACAGACTTGTCTGCAAGACTCTTAGGAATTTTTCCTGAAAGAGGGAAAAATGTTTAATAACTTTTGTGTACTGAAGACATAATTATTTTAAAGTACAATTTTAACATTACAATTTTCCTTGTCTCCTTTTTATCTACACTTATTATATCCTACCTCACGTGGAGCAGGAACAAAATAGAAGTTTTCTTAAGGCTTACATTCTAAGAACTAATACTATATGACATATGAGAGTACAAATGAAGCACTTGAGAGCCCAATAAAATAGAGAGTGAAAGCTGATTTGTACCTTGGCGATCAGCAAAATTATCTTAACAATAATCTCCTACTGACATACAGGAGTCAAAGACATATGCTATTTAAAACATGTTTGATATGTACTAATCACCATGGCTCAGAAAATCAACAGATTCAGAAGGTGTGTATTCTTTTTTTATATGGTGCCAATTTAAATAGTTTTATTGAAGACATTGCATTTCCACTTATAGTACAGTGCTTATAAAGTGCAATGTTATCTCTTCCCTGTGTACATGTTCAATTTTCAAGCATTGAGAATGCCCAGTACTTTACTAGGGCAGTTAAACTCTAGTAACTGCCACAGAATTTGCTACAAATTTAGGTCTTTTAATTTTATTGTTGTGGAAGAATGCTAAATCTCTACTGGTTGGCTTAATCAACCTCTTCAATGGTGGGGCCTGAGGAAGCACTGAGAGAAGGCGGGGCTCCTCCACCTGGGAAGCCCCCAGGCATTCCTCCAGGCATGCCTCCTGCACTCTGGCAGACTTTCTCCAACTCCTTCTGTTGATGTTCAAATTCTTACTTCTCTGCAATCGGATTCTTGTCCAGCCAATTGATGATTTCATTACACTTGTCAAAAATCTTCTGTTTATCTTCATCATTAATCTTGCCCTGAAGTTTCTCATCTTCAACAGTTGCTTTCATGTTGAAAACATAGTACTCCAGTGAATTATTGGAGGCCATTTTGTCCCTTGGCTTCTCATCTTCAGCTTTGTACTTCTCTGCTTCTGGGACCATATGCTGTATGTCCTCCTTGCTCAAATGGCCTTTACCATTACTGATGGCAATCTTGTTCTCTTTTCCTATACTTTTGTCAACTGCAGAAACATTGAGGATGCCATTGGCATCGATATCGAAGTGACTTCAATCCAAGGAACACCATGGGGTGCAGGAAGTGTGCCAGTGAGTTCAAACTTGCCAAGCAGGTTGTTATCCTTGGTCACGGCATGCTCATCTTCATAAACCTGAATGAGCACACCAGGCTGCCTGTCAGAGTAGGTAGTGAAGGTCCTTGTCTGCTTGGTAGGAATGGTAGTATTACACTTGATGAAGACTGTCATGACTCTACCAGCAGTTTCAATACCAAGAAAAAGAGGAGTGACATCCAAAAGCAGCAAATCTTGAACATTCTCAGACTTGTCTCCAGATAGAATGGCTGCGTGAACAGCTGCACCATAAACAGCAGCTTCATCAGGGTTGATGTTCTTTTTCAATTCTTTTCCATTGAAGAAGTCTTGTAGAAGCTTCTGGATCTTGGGGATATGAGTAGAACCACCTACAAGGACAATGTCATGGATCTGTGACTTGTCCATCTTAGCATCTAGAAGAGCCTTCTCCACAGAGTCCAGCGTGCCACGGAACAGGTCAGCATTCAACTCTTCAAATCAATCGTGAATAATGGAGGCATAGAAGTTGATTCCTTCATAGAGACAATCAATGTCAATACTGGTTAAGGTACTGGAACAGAGGGTTCTCTTGGCTCATTCACATGCAGTATGAAGACGGGGGACAGCCCTCTTGTCCTCACTGATGTCCTTCTTATGCTTGCACTTGAATTCAGCAATAAAATGATTTGACGATCTGCTTGTCAAAATCTTCTCCGCCCAAGTTGCTGTCTCCAACTGTAGATTTCACTTCAAAGATTCCGTCTTCAATAGTGAGGATTGACACATCAAAAGTGTCACCTCCCAAATAAAAATTCAGCACATTTCTTTCAGGTCTCACCTTTTTGTCTAAGCCATAAGCAATAGCAACAGCTATCGGCTCATTGATTATTCTAAGTACCTTAAAATTAGGAATGGTTCCAGCATCTTGGTTGCCTGATGCTGAGAGTCATTAAGGTAAGCTGGTACAATCACCACAGCATTGGTAACAGTCTTCCCAAGATAAGCTTCTGTGATTTTCTTCATCTTTGTCAGCACCATAGATGACACCTCTTCTGGGTAGAAGGTCTTCGTCTTACCTTTGTATTCTACTTGAACCTTGGGCCTGCCTGCATCATTCACCACCATGAAGGGCCAATGCTTCATATCAGATTGGGCAACAGCATCACCAAATCTACATCCAGTCAGATTCTTGGCATCAAAAACTGTGTTGGTGGGGTTCAATGCCACTTAATTTTTTGCAGCATCTCCAATCACTCATTTGGTGTCAGTGAAAGCAACGTAACTTGGAGTGGTCCAATTTCCCTAATCATTGGTGATTATCTCCACTTTCCCATGCTGGAAGACACCCACACAGGAGTAGGTGGTACCAAGATCAATGCCAATTGCAGGTCCCTTCAACATGATTGCTTTTGTATAGGCCCGGCTGTGTTGGTGGAAAAAAACACATGAAAAGCCACTAAGCTACTGGCGCATTCAATGAGACAAAAGGTGTGTATTCTTAAATAGTTCTCTTACCTATGACAAAGGCTTCATTAAAAATTATCATGAATGAACTCTATAATATATTAAACAGTCATCAACTCTTCAAACTTAAAGTAATTCTTATTTATTCACAAAATTAAAACTACTTTCTGTTACCTTTATTTTTGTTGTATTTTAAAACAACTTTAAGTGTGAACAATACTAATTTTATATATTATAAAGCTTACATTTTTCATTTCATTTTGCTTTGCTATTACTTTGCAAGACAAACAGAAAGCAAATCATTGAACAAGAATAAAAATTTAAGTAGCTACAGTTATTTCCAATAAATTATATTTTTACTCAATATTCAATATTAGAAACAAGAGAATGAATGATATAAGCCAGGAGTAATACTTCCAAAAATTTAATGAAAATATGGAAAGAAACACATATGTTAAGTGTACATCTAATACTACTGAATTCATTGAAGGCTTTTGTCTGTTTGGTGATTATCAGTTCTGGTGTACACACACAGAAAAGAGAAGATAGCAAACTGATTTTCCAGCCCCTCAGATGTGCACTGAATAATTAATATTGACCTGAATATATTGAGAACAGAAAAACTAATAGGAAAATATCCCTTTAGATTTAAAGCTCGTAAACTAAAGATGGATTGACAAATCATGGTCATTTTATTTGCTTAGCCTGTTCTATCATCAGTGGATAATCAGATCTCTCTATAGAAAGGTATTTCAGTTCTACACACCAAGGAAATAATTTCTTTTTAAGTCTGTAGAATCATCTATGAGAAAAGTGCTGATATATTCATGATGAATTATATTTGCTGAACCTTGTATGCATATTGCTGTGGGTCAGGGACGGGTTACTAGGATTTTGTGAGTGATGAACAAAGAATCAGATGTGGCACACAAAGGTCCAGTAAATGCAGTGAAGTTTATTAAGGGGAGAGTACACTCAGCGTGAGATGGCAAAGTTCAGCAGCCGGAGCACTGAGGACATACAATGTAGGGCTTTAAGTGCTGCGTGGATTTTGGAGCACCTGTCATTGGGGTTTTTCAGCACATGATCAACAACATAATGGATGGACAGGGCACTGAGTCACAACAGTCTTGCCTATTGAGCACGATCTTTTACATAATTTTCCAAGTTACAACTGTATGGATGAGATGCAGTTTGTATGGATGAACTGTCAGTGAGCTCAAGGTGAATAAAAGGTATCTACAGGTCGTGAGTCCAGGTCTGGGTTGCGTGAGTCCTGGTTTGGAACTTCGGAAGGTCTTAGGGCAGATTTAGTCATTTTTTGTTGTTTTGTGTTTATCTCCGCCTCTGTGTCGTAAGCCTTAGGATGAAGGTCAGAGGTTTGTGCCCTGAGTGTTGCCGAAACTCAAGTGAGTGGAGCACAGTGCTCCCATAAGCTCAGTTGTATAATCTGTTTGATGCGTATTACATGTAGTTACAAAGAAGTCTGGATGACCTTATTTAAAAATATTTAGAAACTATCTCTGGAAAAGTAGTGAGAAAAAGACATTAGTTTCAGTCATTAGTGAATGCAGAAGGTGTGATGTGAAGAGAGAGATTTCATTCATTACAATTAATAACTGCCTGCAGGCAAACATATGTCCTAGAGGTCAAAATAATTTTGTTGTTGTTTTCAATAAAAAACATCCAATATCCTTTACAGAGACTTTACTCACACCTAAGTAAATGCTTCACAATGATTCAGTTTTATCATGTAATTAGAATGAGACTTAACAGTAACATTCCTAAATTATGTAAGTAATTAAATGATGCTTCAATTATAGTTATTAATTCATACAAAGCTATTAGTTCAACTCCTAGAGGTAATCAATTTTGTAGCAGAAGTCTTGAATAAGTGAATAATCATATTAGACCACTGGTTCATGTGTACCTGCTAATTACTCAAAATTTTGATTTACTAAACTTATCAAGAAAATGACACTAAGAAATTATTTAAGCAAAATTTCTCCCAAGGTTTTTCATTCCTATGATATTCACTTTATTTGATATTCACAATGATATTCTGTCCTTTGAATTCAATTTTTATAATTCTGCTTTTGTCTGCTTCCCACAAATATAACATCACAGAATTTGCCCAAGTTAATTTATTTACTTTTAAGTTTCTTTCAAATCAGCAGTACCAGGTACAGCTTGTTGGAATTTCACTTGTGTTGTAAATGAATACCACAAAATCATATTCAGTAATATGGTTGACCTTTTGTATAGTAAATATATTGAATTATTATTACTAGTTTGCAGCTTTTAAATTCCTGGGTTAGAGCATTAGATTTGGAATTGAATGGGCATAAGTATCACTGGGCGCATTTCTTCAAATACAGACAGCAGGACTTTACACAAGGGGATCTGATTCAGGGAACGGTGACCTATGAAATGCAATTTTATAACCGTAGGCTCAGGAGCAAAAAGACATTGTTACAGATACTAGGAATTCATGGCCCTCAGGTACCTTAAAAAACCAAACACAAAATTGTTCTGACTTGCGCTCACTGGGGGGTTTTTATTTTCCCTGTGAAGACAAAATTACATTAAGGTAGCAAGACTGTCACAAACGATAAACATTCTGAAACAAAACTCGTGTAAATTATTATCAAACCCTTTCCACTACATCATCTTAAAATGTTCTCTTTCATCCAGGTTCTTTTTCAATAGCCCAAGTATCGGTAGAAAAAGACGGATTGGGAAGGTAATATTCATAAAACAGTGACTACAGGAAAACGTTGGCCCTCAGCAGAGAAGTTTGAACAGTTTCTCTGGAGTGCTGTCTCATCCACGTGAGCCAGAGCAGTGTCTGCTAGACAGTTCGCCTCGGGCCCTTCTGTGGACCCCATGCCCATGGCACTAGTGTGTCTACATGGGGTGAAACAAGCACAGGCAGGAATAGAGGGGAGACCAGAGCACTTGGAGTATAAAGAATCCTGTAGGTTAAAGTAGATTTCGCCATGCATTTGATTCATGCAATGAAAGCCAGAACCATAAAATCAATTAAAATTACAGCTTGCCAATATATACACTACATTTCAGAATCCTATGGGCATTTAATAAATATCTGCATTTCATAAATATTTTTGAACTAATTTGACAGTTTCAGAAAGCATAAACACATCCATATGTTTATATATAATACATATACATGCATTATAATACTTCATAGAAAATCTCTAAGCATTTCAATATTATTATACATGTAAAGATATTATAATATTGCCCCATTTTTATATTATGTAGCAATATATGATATAACTTTAAATATCATAATTCTGCTCAAAGTGCATGTGTTTGTAGATGTAAGATTAGAATAATTTTTCTGCTTTTGGGGTACTAGAGAAAGGACCCCTAAATCAAATTGTGTTAAACAAAATAAAAAAAAGTGTCACCTCATAAAATAAAACAAGAAACAATATGAGGCAAACACAGCTATATGAAATGTTTAAACAAGTATTATGTTTGAATTCATTATACCTATTTTCTTAACTTTATTTTAGTGCATTTTCTAAACATATTTCAATGTATTTTAGTTCAGTTCTGTGTGGAGGCTAGACAGCTATAAATCATTTTTTTCAGTATTAAAGGTTCAAATGCAGCATGAGTTCTTACAAATGCCTATTCTACATGTGGGATTTGAGTTAATTTGCTTAGAATTTTCCATAAATCTACCCTGAGACTGTCACTGTGAATAGGGAAATGTTATTAGCAGGCTGGCCTCAAACTCATGGAGATCCTCCTGTCTCGGTGCTGGGATTATAGGCACGCACCACCACGTCTGGCTGAGTTCCCGAGGTCTGATAGCATTGTCTGTATTATGTAAAATCTTACTTGTGATATCTATAATGCTGAAAATGCATAGATTTAAAACAAAAACATGATAATCATATGTATAAGTTATTTAAAAGAGGAATAAAAATGTTTAGACCTGATATGTTCAGAATATTGCAGGACTAATCAAAGAAGATAAAGAAACAGAGGACAGAGGAACGTTAACTCCATGTGTGTGAAATCTGACCATTTCCTTCCCAACTGGGCACGTGTAGGAATCATTCTGTGCTCCCTCTTGTTGACTTACACTGGGTGGCTGATTTTGCCAAGGTAATGTTTGTTTGTGGATTTGTGTTCTTTAGTATACAGTTGAGATGTATAACGGACATACACATCATGTTGTATTTGTATACATACACATCAAATCTTCATCCTGTTTGCTTCTCCTTTCTCTCTGCTCCCTGCTTTCTCCCGAATTGTATTCATCTGTGCACTATAGCATTTAACTGCCGTATGATACTCTTCAAGCTTCTCTCTCTCTTTCCTTCTCTACAGCAAACAGAAGCTTCTTCATGCCAGCTGCTCCAGCTGCCTGGACCCATGTGTAACTCCAATGAGAAAAGTTTGTGCTGCTAACCAGCAATGGGCATGTAATTTGCATGAGGTAGGATTATGTGTTGATGAATTTTTTACTGTATGAATCTGGCTCTTTTAAAGAAAGCATGTTGTACCTCAGCTGCAAATGAAAGCTTGTGTTCAAAGGGACACATGAAAAACAATTTTCAAAAGCAAATTGAAAACCCAAATTTATCCATCACATTGTTTGCTAAAAGTGAACTATCACCAACTACATACACAAAAATATCGAAATAACCAGAGTGGATATTTGAATATTTTAAACTATAAGTGTTTGTTTGTCATTCAGGAAGAGAATCTGGGAGTTGCTAGAGAAAACACTGGTTGTGTACAGTTCTTCAACCTTATTTGTTACTTATATTATGATCATTAAGGAAATTGCTTCCCATAAGGATAAATCAAATTAAATAATAATGATAAATCTTTTACTTAACACAGCCTTGTGCAATCTGTAAGGAATGTCTCCGTGCAATTAGTCAAAGTGGCCACTGGATGTCAGTATTATGTTATGCCTGTTAAGTGGTTTTGATTGGTAATTTTTTTGTGCTGTTTCACAAATTAGAAATCCTCCTTTTTCAAGAAGAACTTGAAATAGAAAAAAACTTATATTCAAAAGCATTTCTATTTGATTGGTCCAGCATTTAAATGTAGCTAGAGCCTACCAAAATTTTTGCGTATGCTCAATAATGAATTTTAAGGATTTATTTTGAAAGTATCCAGGTATAAGACAGTTATTTTTTGTTTCATTTATTGTGCCTATTTCAGTTTTGTTTGTGTGCTCACTTTGGCAGCATATATACTAAATTTTATTCAGATTACTATTGCAATTAATAAGAACAATGCCCAATTACATTTTTTCATTTCTCCACTGCAAGTACTAAACTTTAATACATTTATAAAATTAATAAATGAATATAGAAAAATATTATAGTATCTATTGTACTGTTTGATAAAAATCCTGTAGCTGTTTATTCATATATCATCATAAGTATTCATAAGTGTAGGATGATATCAATGCTGATTTGATTTCTTAAATAAATATTGTGCAGAATAGTAGAATTAAGAAATAAAATGTTGAGTTAATATAGTAAACTAGACTTAGGCATATTAAGTTATAACTATATGTAGTGGATCGTGCATTTATGGTCAAAGAAAATAAAGCACCTTTTCCGAGTTTTACTGAAGGTTTTTCTCTGGGTAATATTAAGTGGAATAGATTGCCCTGTGTCCTAGTTCACTTGGTGTTTTGCAATAAAATACCTTACTTTGGTTGCACATAAAGGGAAGAGAGTCGTTTGCCACACTTTCTGGTGGTGGAAGGTCCTAACAGCTTGTGGTGTCTCGGTAAAGGCCACCTGGCAGTGGGAAGATGCAACAGAAAATGGCAGATGTACAGGGAATCCTCACATTGTTAAAAATCTACTCTCACAAAAACTGGTGAGAAGTGAGTGAACGTGGAGAATTTTCTAATGGGTCTTGCCTTAGCAATTTGGAACATTTGAAAGAAGGATCCTTCATCCTTTGATGTGTATGGTACAAATACAACATGATGTGTATGTCCGTTATACATCTCAAATGTATACTAAAAGAACACAAATCCACAAACAAACATTTCCTTGGCAAAATCAGCCACCCAGTGTAAGTCAACAAGAGGGAGCACAGAATGAAATGATTCCTACACGTGCCCAGTTAGGAAGGAAGTGAGTAAGGCCCAACTGCCATCAGATGGGCCTTACTCACTTCTGAGTTGGGGTGGCCATGAAATCCCTGAAGGATTCATCTTTCAAATGTTCCAAATTGCTAAGGCATGACCCATTGGAAAATTCTCCACGTTCACAAAATATGAGCAAATAATTGTGACGTCAGGTTTTCTTCCATCTATGATGAGCTTGATGGGGTTAGATTTGCATAAATTTCCTTAGAGGAAATCATTCTTATAAATTTTCTGTTCTAAATTATAACATCCATGTATCTTGTTTCTTTATTTATCCAGACTACTATTAACTCAACAGCTACTCTAGAAGAGGATAACACAAGGATGACAGTATTTAATGGTACTGATACATCTTATTAAGAAAGCAAATCAGGTAATACTTAAATAAATTTTTTAATGTAATTGGAGTTCTTACTTTGATTACTCAAATTTTCATTCACAGATTTTCTTTGGATATGTTACCTCACTAAATATCCTTACTAATATTACTTACAAACTTGCTCAGTATTTTGTATCTGTTTTTAATACTTTCTTACATGTAGATACAAGTTTAACAATAATTTGAAAAATCAAATGTTGTATACTTATTACAAAATAGTTTCAAAACTATTCCATTTTTATGTTCAATGTACCAGTTCTTGATGGGTTTCTACCTATGTAAATTTGTGCCAAGTCATCATGGCGGTGATCTAACATGGCACAGCCCAGAGACAGCCATGTGTCTCTACCAGACCAATTTCAGAGCCCCCTGATTACAACTTCCTGTTTTCTTGTGGGGTAACTTATCAGCCTCCATGGCGTTGCTCAGCCCACATCATAAACTGTACTATCAATTTAGCCCAATATATTCTTTTTCCCAGCCACCCCATTTAGAAGGTCCTTGCATCTATCTCTCTCTCTCCCCCTCCCTTTCTCTCTCTCTCTCTCAGTAGCCTTCCTTTTCCTGGGCAATAAAGGCCCTCTTTAGTTTATTTTGCCTCTTACTTGTGCCAAATCTAACAGTTCACATAGTATATGGGAATTCATGTAAAAATTATATGCAGAATCTGGCCTGTATCATCTAGTGATGGAAGGCCATCAACCCTAGATAACTACAAAATAAAAAAAAAAGTATGATAACACATGGGAAGAAATTACATTTAAAGTAAAATATGATTTAAATGCATATATTTAAAACTATGCTGTAGTCAGTATTATTTATTTTTATTTGGACTATCAAATAAGTGCAATTAGAAAAACAGTTAAGTGGAAATATGAATTATATTATGTAAAGAAAAACTGAAGTAAAAGAAGAATAATACACTTTTCAGACCACACAATATTCAAAACTATAAAAACTAACCAAGAATTTTTAATTCCATAAGGCTACAAGATATTTTTTTCTTTTTTAACATTTCCTTTGTGTAACACTTGCTCCTTTTAATGACATTTTCTATGCAGTCCTTGGTACCAATTACAGCATTGAGTCAACGATTATATAACATATTTCTATCACCTAACTGATGTATTATATTGAACATTAATAACAGAATTCTAGATGAGAGAATCTCCCAGACCAAACTCCCATCAGGTGGGAGTGGTTTGGAATCATGTAACTTCTTTTTTCAAGGGTTATATGAAAATAACCCTTGAAAAGTATTAAATATATTATATATATCAAGTATTTTATATATATTATAGTACTTATAATGCATATATAACCTTGACTATATATGCATAGATATTATAATATATGTATTGAGCTTTTATTAAAGAAATGCTAGAACAAATTCTTGTGGTGTCCTAGTAGTGTTTTAGAAGCTCATTGTTTTAGAGTATGGTGAGAATAGAGTGTAACAGAGGGATTATATAAACTTGTTCTCATTTTCACTTTGCTTTATAGTTTTAGTTTAAAAGCAATATATGTTCATAGTAACAAGTGAAATGAAATGAATAAGGAACACTTAACTCTTTCTACTTATTTATCTTTAACTTTTTATTACTTTATTAAAGATAAATACAATTGAACAATTTTCAACAGCACCAAGAATTGCTGTTGTTATTTTTGTGTTCTCAAAATTAACAATTACTGTAACCACAGTCACTAATAACTACAGGAAGAATTCTCAGAGTGTAAGTAAATGAAAGATAAGTATTTCCTCAGAGCGATGAACTATAAAATAAATTTTAAAATGAACATGAAGAAAGAAATATAATGTCTTTGCCAGGAGATGGTTCCTGTCTGGTCTACTCAATGCAACTTATAGAAGGAAGCCTTTAGGGTACTAAAAGCATGATTTTAGTTCCCAGAGCAACGTGGGTGAACAGTTAACAGATAGAAAAGGAAAACAGTCCTGGTCATTTGGACAGCATTCACTCATTCACTATCTAATAGAATGGACCATATTGTCATCCCCTGGCTCCCATCCACTTGTTTGAGCTGAGTATGTTAACCAATCATAGTGTCATCCCTTTCAGAATTTATAATATTCAACTTCCTGTCTACTGTTATCCAAGATCCAATATTGTTTTTTCTTCATTTCTATGTCAGAGAGTGTATTAAACCTCTTAGTATGGCTTGAGTTTTCAACTGCATGCTAAAGCTTTCCATATTACTAGAGATTTTCTTTTTTAAGGTTCAGAGTTTGAACATCTATCAGGAGCTTATTCTGTTCCAAATGATTCCTGAATTACTTTATATAAAACATCTAACTTAACCTTCATAGAAATTAAGTAGGTGTTATCTCTATTTTCAGATAAAAATGGAACAGTCATAAATAAATGTTTTAGGCAATATCAGATTGCAAGAACATGGAGTAAGGGACAGGTTTTTAAATTAAGGTGAAAACTAAAGAAAAAAAAAACCTATTTTTTAAGCTTGTTTCATTCAAAACTTGCAGAGATAAGTACTCAACATATATCCCTGGACAGAATCACTTGAACCTTGAACTATAATAGTCTTTATAATTTCAAAGTTCCAATAAGAACATATTTTACTTAAAAATTCAGTGCAGTATAGCTTTCATGTAGCATTTTCCCAAATGCAAGTTAATGGCATGCTCCTCTCCAAGACCTCCTCTCTTTATACTAGCAAATTTCATGGTTTCCAGGTGAATCTCATTTCAGACAATGACCTACAAATCCAGCTCCACAACCATCTTCAGGTTGCATAATATTCTAAGAGAAAGCTCAGGCTCACTTCTTGTACTCTACTCGTAATTGAAGCTCCATTACAGTGCACACACAAGATTAAAAAGTAGAAGCAGGTCCAGGAAAAGGAGGCACACAGGAAAAATTAGGAAGTATTCTAGACATGCCACTTCCAGCATCCGTAAGAAAGCACTTTGCTCCTGGTAGCAATGTATGATAATATTGAAATAATGTAACTAACTAGGGAACCTCAGCTGAACTTGTGTGCAGTTTCCATTGAGCTGTATTATGCATATGTGATTATTGTAACATTGTTGATCTTATGCAGTGATCAGTAGGAAGTCTGCTACATACATGGCTCAAACCCTAACTCTCTAATAATGTGGTTGGCATCTCTGGCATGAATAGCCCCTGTCAGTAGTAATATTGTTAGAAGAAACTAATGTCCCATTAGTTGAGCATATCATTGTATAATGAGGGGCCCATTATAAATAACAAACACACTCTGATCCCTTGGGAAAGTCCACATCTAACACACTGGTGTATATAGTTGTATGTATAGATGTGAAACCTCCCAAGTGCTCTCACCTGAGAAAGAGGGCAGAGGAAGAGAGAATAGGAAAGAAGTGGCTTACACAATTGTGAAGGCTTGGCTAGTCCACACACTGTAGCGTAAGGCTAGTCTGGAAACCCAGGGAAGGGTTGCATTTGGAAACAAAACTGTTAGCAGAATTCCTTCTCTTGCTAGGGAGGTTAGTATTTTTCTTATACACAATCGACAGATTGTCTGAGATTCATTATGAAGTAACTACTCCACTCAAAGTCCACAATCCACCAGTCAAATGTTAATTTTCCACAAAACACTGAAGCATCCAGAATTATGTGAGACTGACTATCTGGGCACTGTGACGCAGCCAACTTGAAACACACAGTTACCATCCCCTTGTTTCTCTTATGTGAGAAAGCCAAAGTATAAACAAATTAAAGCACATAATGAAAGATAGATAATAGGATACAGGGAGAGATCTGTTTCTTTTTTAATTTAAAGAGAAAAAAATAACAAAATAACAACAATGAAGATAAAAACAAAACAACACAAAACAATAAAAATGTTTTAATATTTCAAAACAAGTTGATAGGCATTAACATGGTTGTTCTATTACATATTGGTTGGTCTATTGCTATCTTTAAGGAAGTTGCTCAGATTACCAGGTGTAAGAAGGCAAGATTGATCAAAGACAATAAAAAGTAATAAAAAAAACCATTAGAAGTAAGAAGGAAAGAGGATGAAAGGAGAGGTTAAAGATACCAGGGGAAGGAAATTAAAAAAGAATTAAGATCTGTTATGCACATGCCCCATGGTAGATGTGACCATGTAATGCAAATATGTACTAGTAAAAAATAAAATTTAAAAAAACTTTAAAATGTAAGCACAGCAAGAGTTCACCTTCAGAGAATGAAGGATAAGGTCTAATGGAATTCTTCAATACACATTTTCTATTTCATTGATGCAACGGACAAAATGATCAACTGTTTAAGGTTTTTTCTTCCTGCAGATCTTAAGCCCAATATTTTTTAAAATTTTATTTTAAGAATAAAGGAAGAAAATATAATAACAAACAGACATCCACTTACAAAATAGCGTAAGAACAATACAAACAATACAGAGTTACAGACAAAGTGGCAGGAAATTAGCAATGGTTGTTGTATTACGATTGATATCTTCAAAGTGGTTTCTCAGGAAAACAAATAGAGACATGCAATAGTGATCAAACAAGTAATCATTAACTGTTCCTTTCAGTAAAGCAATAGAAGACAGTAGTACAGCTGTTAGTATCCTGTATTAAGCCCAACATTAGTGACATGATTTTTTAATTTCTTCATAACATTTACCTCTTTGTGGCTGGACATGAATCCCAGGTAACAAAGCAGAGCAGCACCTACTAAAATGATTCTGTTTAGAAGAACAGGAACAGGATTGTTTGGTCATGTGCTGTGAGCTTCTCAGAAAGATCTGCTACTCTTCCTCACATTGAATTTCGGCCACAGACCTCCAAGGCATTTGTCCAAAGTGATTGGCCGAACCTGTAGATGCTGCAGAGAAAGGTCAGGGCTCTGAATTGGTATGCTAATGAGCTGAAGAGCAGACATGGCTTTAATAAGAAAATGGGAACACATAGTCTAGTAGCAGGGTGTGTTCCCTCAAAAGGCAGTGTGCCTGAGAGTTAGATGGTCCCTGAATCTGCACAAAAGAATCCATGACCATCGAGCAGCTGTGGAAATGCTGACTATTTACAGGGACCACTTCCAGCTGACTTAAGGTTGCAAATGGCACCAACGTAAAGGCATTTGTTAAGAGGCCATGTGCCTGTTCTTAGCAACAACTAATAGCTTAATATGGGCTTTGTGTCTGTTATTTAAATTATGGAAAGACCAGCTTTGCTTTAAATCAAAAACCATAGAGTCTATGTAATAGTAACTTTGGGGTGTGTCTAGATGTTCTTCATACAGCAGGACATAGAGAAGTCTCTAAATTTTATTATCTTTCTAGTCCATGTGCTGAAAGGTATTAGAAGTCATACAAGAAAAATAAGATTCAATGCATTATCCAAACACTTGTTATTCTTCTACTCAAATAATAGGCATTTTTTTAGACATGCTAAGAAGATGTCAGAATTTTTTACAAGGTAGAAAACTGACCATTTTAGTCATCTGTTTAAATCAGTGAGTTACCCATGTGATTTATACAACTGTCCATGTCATTTATGAGATAAAACAAATCAAACATAGTAATCATGTTTGCAATTAGTCAAAGACAGATACAAAGTGATGTTTGAGGACTCAGCAGGTGGAATTGAGGCAAATGTGCTTATTACAACCTCACTGGTTTCTGCATATTTTAGCCACTTATTTCTCAGGATTTAAATGTTCCTCCCTACTTGTATTTTATTCAGTTTTATTTTTCCTGGGCCAGTGAAGTGGCACTGACTGGTCAACCAGTTAGAAAGAGGATTTAAAACCAGTACCAGGCACGCCTAATTTCATTATATGATAGTCCTGATTGTAAAAAAAGCCCTAATTATATTTATACAATTTTTGTGTTTAGATATAGTATTTCTGGCTGCTTAGGTTCTCACACACAGGTTTCTTGGCTCCCAGCTGAGCAAATCCAAGGAAGCGATTTATTTTGATTGAAAGCTAAAGAGGATTTATGTAAAGCTAGTTTGAAGAAGACGGAGGGGTCTATTTGCCACCTATCACTGTCCCACTGGGCATAGCTTTGCTGTGGTCTTTATAACAAGGAACAGAGTCGGTACGGAATACAGTGAAACCGTAGCCATATTTAGGCTGGTTTCCTCCATCCCTGGGTATTCTCCTCCATTACCTAACGGTGCCGGTCCCTACACGCTCTGCCCATGCATTAGACTGAAGAAAGGTGATGTTGCTGGTTTATACACTGAGTCTGAGGAAGCTTGGAGAAGCCCTTTTTAAACACACAATCTAACTTCTAAAGTTCCATTTTGAGGCGGCTGTTTCCATATTATATGAACACTACTGACCTAACAGTATCTTCAAAACTTGCTCTCCAGTTTGTGGATATACTGGAGATAGGTCGTTGCATTTGAGGTATTCACTCACATCCTGCTGATGGCGAGGGAAAGTGGGGGAATAGGACTTGTGGTCTATAGGCACAGTCATAACTGTGGTACAGGTTGTAGAACTAGTGACTTTCTTGCTTCTTGATTCCAAAGCTGTGAAGCTGTGGCGGTGGGACAGATTCGGGCAGAGACTGGCGTTCGGTGTTTAGAAGGAACCCCATATTGCCTACCGTTCTATCCCTGTCCTGTACCCAAATAGAAGTGGAGGTAGGGGTATTACTGAGGAGAAACAGAGAACAGAGGCATAGGGAAGCAGGCGCACTCTCTTTGTTATTTTATTTATACTTACTGCTCCTCCCACTTAATACATTCATACATAGGAAGAAAGAAAACATCTCAGAAATTTGCACGGACCAAGTCTGCATACCACAAAGAATAACAAAAGATCGCAAAAGAGAGTGGATTTGTCCTTTGTGTCTCAGCACAGTCCATTCCTATGGGTTATCTACATTCCTTACATTTGGCTTTGCTAAATAAACAGATAATCTCCTGTTTCCTACTTAAATATAAAGATATTATGATGCCAATTTGCTTACTAAAAACCCCACAGGAATTCGGTAGTGAACTTGAATTTGAGGGAGTAAAAGCTAAATCAAATTAATAGTCTATCATTAAAATCACTTTGTACAGCTTGTCACAAAAGATAATGATTTTTTTCTTTCTTTTTTTTTTAAATAAAACCTGTACTATTGGGAATTATAATGCTTTCAAATAATTAATTTTATAAAAAGTTTCCTCTACTTCTAAGTAGAAAACTAACATATTTATTTAAAGGGGTTTTTAAAGCAGTTATAAATAAGAAATGGGTTATATAAGTAGAACACTGGTTTGTGAAAAAGGAACTATAACATGATTTTAGTAAGTAAAACTTAAATTAGTAAACAAAACCTGGCTTGGAAACAGAAATTAGGGCTTCTTCCAAGTAACTATAAACTATGGTAGCAAAACATACATAAGATTCCAACGTTGTCACACTTTTCAAAAGGACTATTAAGTGACATCCTATTAAGCTTCACAGCAAGTAGTTATGACATGCTTCCTTAAAGATCTCATAGCTTTAGTTTAGGTGTGAATACATGTAGGAAAATGTAAGGAAAAAAGGAGTAAGGGATAATAAAGCGTCTACCACGAGCTTATATAAAAGTGACTTAGTGTCTTAAAAAATAGTGAAATCTCTAGGGTAGGCCAGAAAACATTGGATCTCTCTGTTATTCTCTGAACCCTCTTCTGCACTTTCCTGTTCTGCTCACGACGTGCTCTCATGGAAGTGTGGCTCTAAATAAGGCAGAGCTTTCACAAGTAGCACTTGTATTTTTTGTGTGTGTGTGCTTCCAAGACCTCCATTGCTTTCAGCCACTCAAAACTCACTCTGCCTTTAAAGATTCAGCTGCACACAAAAATCAGTTTGGAGTTTTCCCTGCAAAAAGTTTATATTTTCTCCTGACTTTCTTCTGATTGGAGTTATTTTTTTCTCTGTTTTCCTGGTGGCTGGTGGCTTCTTCTGTGTAGCATTTGACAAAGCATTATAAACTGCGCTTTATGTTTATTAAATTTGTTTGAAAAACTGAAAAAAGGAAATGTTTTCTATTCTGATTATCTCTTTCATTATCCTCCCTGTGCCTATGCTGTGTTAAAGTCCTCGAGGGATGGCCCATGTTTCTCCCTTACAAATGGATTTTTAGGGAAGGAAAAAGAAGGACGAAAGAAAGACCAGGGTAAAAAAAGGTAATTTTGAAGAACTGGGACAAGGTTGGAAATTCCCCATGAGTGCTACAGGATTCCGGGGATGCAGAGACACCCCTGAGTGCGTGAGAGGAACAGCTCTGGAGAATATGTCTCGAGTACATTCTCCACATTGACTTTGAGCCCTCCATGGCCTGAAGCAGCAGAGCGGTATGGGAAGGGGGTTGGTAGAGGCCAAGAAGCTGATGAAAGCTGTCACACCAGGAGGCAGAGCAGTCACCAACCCAGTGAGACCCCTCCTCTCTGTCTTCTCCTTTGAAAATCTTGGCAAAAAACCTGAAAGACATGACTGAAATTGAATTTCCAGTTTGCTGAGAGTCTAATTTTAGTTGGCTTGAATGTTTGTAGGATCGCAAAAGAAAACAAATGAATCAACATACAAGTACGACCAACAATTGCAGCACACTAATTTTTTTGTAAAGTATATATCAGTTGTTTATGAGATTGCTCCACTGTCCATATTATGAAATCATGAAGGAAAATATCCATTTTCCATTTTCTCATCAGTAACCACCATAATATCAGACTCGCTTTGGATATTGTGTTAGTCACCTTTGTCTTGCTGGGAAAAAAATACCGGACATACACAACTAAAAGGAGAAAAGATTTACTTTGTGTCATGGTTACAGAGGTTTCAGGGCATAGTGGGCTGGCTCCAAGACGGAAGTAGCACAGCAGAGGAAAGTTGTTCAATTGTAGCAGCCAAACAACAGAAAGAAAGAGAGAAACTAAAAACCAGAGTCCCAGTGGCTGTAGCCCATACACCCAGACACCCAGAAATGTGTTACCAGTCTCCTGCCAAAGCTAATCAAGCTAACAATGATGATTAATCATCACAGATGTTATAGCAAATGAACAAGTACAAAGAATATACCTAATGCTTGTTACATATTTATACTTCAGCCTAAGCTTCAAAGCATTCCACCAGAGATGGATTTGTAATTACCTTACAAATACGAGCAGAGAGAGACATTGCTGAACCCTCAGATAACGCGATGCCAAAGGCTCATTCATCAGTTGGCTTAGAGCTCTGTGGAGAACAAAAAAAAAAAAAAAAAAAAAAAAAAAAGAAAACCCTCCATCAAATATGAAAAGCCCAGACATTTGTCAGTGGAGTGTTCATGAAGTGATATAGGACAAATTTCCGTGCTTCACCAACTTTGGGGAGTTGTGTGCATTCTCTGTCAGCCATTACTGTCTATGTGTTATGGATGACTGACGGTATCACAGGAGTTGATTATGACACTGACGTACAGGAAGCTACTGACCCAGGGAGGAACTAGTCAGTCATTTGCAGAAATAAAAATGAATACTGAAAAATGACAGTGGTGCAAGAACACAAGCATTTACTGCACTGTCTTCCAGTGGGGGATGGTTATGTTGCTCAGGAATGCTGGCCAGATGAATCCCACATCATATTTTGCTAACATGAAATCTCACAGTAGCTCAGCACTTACATAATTGTTTTTTTCAAAGGAAAAGATTGTATGTTTTACATAATGGAATTAATCGCAAAAGTTTTTATATGTTCTCACTAACAACAGTTCTGTCCAGAAAAAACAATTTTCTAGATTTAAAAACATTATAGAATTCATCTTATAATAGCCAGGCGTGGTGGCGCACTCCTGTAATCCCAGCACTTGGGAGGCTGAGGCAGGAGGATCATTTTGAATTCAAGACCAGCCTGGGCTACAAAGTGATCTCAAGGCCAGCCTGAAATGCATAGTGAGACCCTGTCTCAACAAAACAAAACAAAACAAAACAGAACAAAACAAAAAAAGAAAATTGATAAAAAGAATTCACCTTATATTTGGAAATATTTAAAACTTTAATATTTTTGATTTGTTCTACATTCAATAAACTCTTAAGTCTACATGAACATTTTATAGATCATTTTTAAAAACCTCTATATAGTTCTTTTTAAAATATTAGCAAAATAGTGGGCAGAGTAATGATCCAGTGAAGAGTAATAGCCTAATGCCCAAGGACAATATACGTTATAATGAAAATAAATATGACTTTCAGTGACATCTGTTTTACCTACTTTAACCACAATGAGTTAACCCAATGCATTTAATGCAGTTTTGTTTTAGAGTAAGGTCTTTATATTTGCCCTTAAACAAATGTGAACTGGCTCATGTAGATAAATCGCATTTTAGGACAAAGAATATAATTAGAGAAGATTAACCAGAATGAAGAAGCAGGTCTATATTGTTTTATGAACTCAGGGAAATCTTTTCCCAGCAAGGCAGCAATCTACTAGACAAGCCAGATAATACTAGCAAAGTACTAGTGTGGGCGTTGAGGGCACAGACTTTCATTTAGATAACAAAGAAAGTTCTGCTAAATTAAATTCCCTCTGAAATGTATAAGGATGTATGATAAAATGATGTTATTCTTAATAAAAAGAAGATTGAGGTTCAAAACTCTTTTAAATTTCCTAAGATTTTTATAAAGTCTAAACATCTGAAGACAATTCTCTTTTATATTTTTATTAGAGAACTTCAGATTCTCTTTTATTAGAACATAAAAATACACCATAGTTCCCGTCTTCAACTGAAGTCACAAGATCTAACACAGAACCTCAACAAGGTATTTCACTATCGTGCAGAAGCACGTCGCCCAAAATTTTAAACCTCAGTATGGTATAACTTTGTCCTGAGGAAAGGAAGCCCAGTGCTTTCTGTATAAAAGATTTCTCATGCAGAACTCTTCCCTACTTCTGCTTTGCCTACCCTACATCCCAACATTCCTTAGCTTACAAAGTGGGTATTTCTTGGGAAAGTAGTCATGTGTTATCTGTAATCTTTTGAAAATCAAGGTCAACTTCTGGTGTACATCTTACAACTTGGTCTTATATCTTGCCTTGAGTGAGTATGTAGAGAAAAATAACTAGGGAAAATATTTGCATAAACACAGAAACTTTGGATTGATTCTAAATATCTAGTTTCTGTGTTTATTAGGTTTTCAAAAATTCTTTTGTGACAGTAAGCATCAATGAAAATTATCTATTCATTTGTAAGTGTTCGTGAAGCCAGTCAACTATGAGGCTCACTGTGTGATAAGTACTCTGGTCTACATAGTAATAAGGCAAACTCCATTCTGCAAGGAATCTTTCAGACTGGCAGAAAGCACTGAATCAAGGAGACCAAACACCACAAAACAATGACAAGTTTATTTGTGCAAGAATATTCATCACATATTTGGACAAATGGTAAGAAAAACAGGGAGACAAATTTTAAACTAAGAGATTTTAATACTCCTTTCCCAGGTTTTGCTGCAAATATTGAAGCTGTTTTTCTCAAATGGAAGAACCATTGATGATGGTGTAAGTTTCTGCTTAGATTTATTTAGTATCAGAGCCCTTCCACAACCAACCTGAGTTTGCCAGACAGCTCTATAATTTTTAGTTTTGTGAAAGAGATTTTGGAGAGTATTGGCAAGTCTCTATTTCTGGTCTGTTGAGAGCTAACACTCATGAACGGTTCAATTAGTGGCAAAGCATTTTGGAATTGCAACAAAACCTAAATGTTCCAAACTATATTAAACAAGATAATTTGATAATTTATTCAGTTAAATTTTACTCAGTTTCATATTCTTTAGCTTTTCAATGGAAGTGATTGTTAGCATAGTTTTAAAATCTCTGCTGTCATTAGATCAAAACTCCTACCAGTAAAAACTTGCATATTTTCTTCAACTGACATCTTTAACATCTATTTTCAATTTTTATGCAGTATAACAAGCAAAACAATTATTAACTGATTTAGTACCAATTAAAAGACAAATTCAGAGGTTACTCCAGTAGACATTGAAATGTTGGATATGATAGATAATTTAGCAGTCAGTGTTAAGTGAATTGTGTTATGGTGGTAAAGGATATTAAACTTTTTAATTCATTGCAAAAAGAAATTCATATTTTTTATTGCATTACATGTCCAATGAATGTCTGCTGTAGGTCTACTGTAGTCTTCTTTTTGGGGAAAGGGTACAGGAGACCTTATCTGAGACTTTCAAGTCATTTCATGTGGAGGAGAAAAGTGATGGCAAGACCATACTGGGGATCTTGTCTTCCATTCAGACATCACATATCCTTGAACATACATTTCACTGTTGAAGATTCTCTCACACCCAACATCACTAATATTTGAGACTAGACCACATTTTGTTGTAGGAGTGGAAGCACTTTCTTAATATTATTTTTTAGCAGTATTTTTTTTTGTTTTTGTTTTTTACCCACTTGAGGCTAAAAGTACCCACAATGTTATAATAAACAAAATGTCTCTTGACATTAGAAAATGTTCTCTGTGGGACAAATGGTCATTTGGAGAATTGTATGATGGTACAGGGTGAAGAGGTCCAGTAGATAAGGACATGGTAGGGAGTTTTTCAAAATCTAGAAGCCTCATTGGAAGGCAAAAAAAAAAATTCATGATAACCCAATCTAACATAAGAATAAAAAGAATGCACACATATAAGTAGTGGCAATATTTGAGCTTCATTGTGGGCATGATGCCTCTAAAATGAGTACAATTGATCAATTCTAATTTAAATTTTACACATCACCATTATTTTTGCTCATTGTGACATTATTTATCAACTTAATTTATTATCACATTATTTTTGTCACTTAGGCCTTGGAAGATAATATATTTCTATAGTTTTCTTAAGATAGCTTAGCCTAAGGGGTTGTTGAAAAGTACTTTTTTCTCAATTGGCAGTGAAATGTATAGGCTATTTATAAAACAGACAGTAGTTCTGTTTCTTAAGAAACAATGAAATACAAGAGCATTCAAACATATCACATTTTATTCTAACAATGATTTTCAAAGAAAATTATTTTTAAAATGATGACTTAAATACAGTAAGTTTTTTCATTTGCCACAACGTGTGTGTGTTACACTTCTGGTAATGCCAAGTTCTTAGCTTTAGTGAAACATACAATTCATGAAGAAAAATGATAAAAATGTTATATTTTTATTAGACAAGAAATACATTTAAGTTCAGCATTGAGATTATAGGATTATTTGTAAAGAAAATTCTATAGAGAAGGACTGAAATATCAATACAATAATCTATTCTATGGATAACAAGGGTCCCAATTTTAGAGATCGGCATTGAGAGATCTGTAAACCCTAGTTTAAAAAGTACTATGTGGTGAGAAACAAATCCTATGTCTTCAATTTTGCTAATGATGTTATACCCTGTTTTAAATTAAAAGCAAAAGCAAAGTCGAAACAATGTAGATACTCTCTTACATCCTTCTCTGTGCCTGCATGTGCTATTTTTATTTGAATTCATAAAATTGAGTTTTCTAAGTGGGTAGCAAAGTCTGGCAAATGAATTCTGAAGTAAAGAGTTTAGTTTCTATTTTAAAATTCCACAAAGTTAAAAAATTATTGCCTAATAATTCCTTGATTAACTATCATCCTGTGTGTCTTACTTCTCTCATTGCTGAGACAAAACACCTGACACCCAGAATTAAGGAAGGAAAGGTTTATTTAGCTCACAGTTTGTGGAAGTTTCAGTCCATACTTGGCTGGTTCCAAGGCAGAATGGCACGTTGGCATAGGGCAACAATTCATGGCTGCAAAAGACAGCAAAACAAGAAGAGCAAAAGGGGAGGAATGGCAGCAGAGATCCTCTTTCCTTCTCTTATATTGTATGTAAATAGCTCTCACATCCATAATCGCAGCATTGGGTCATGGATCAATCAAAAATCCTAGAAACCCACCCCATGACTGCATGAGGATTTGAGGGAACATCCAGACATGAACTGTAACACTGTGGTTTATATTTACCATGACGATATTGATCTAATACATTTATTATATTAGATGTGTTCTCATGGATGTAGATATTATTTCTCTCTTTTTTTGGTATCAGGAATTGAACTCATGACCTCAGGCTTGCCAGGAAAGCACTTATGTCGCTAAGCTGTATCTCCAACCCAGATACTACTTTCTCCTATGACAAGTCATCGCTTTATCTTAGTAGAACAACAAGATGCTTGCTGTGGTTTTCATGTGGTTGGAGTCTGTATCCCAAAGTGATATGTGTTACAAAGTAATTCACATTGTGAAGTACCTAGGGGGCAGCAACTTCTCTTACTATGGTGTCATAGGTGGTCATCATTGAGAAATGATAGAGATTTGAGAAGTTTATTAGGGTTGGGTTTCCTTGAGTGAAGCCTGGTGACTTTATAAGAAAAGGGACATAGCCCAGAACAGACACACACATATGCTCCCCATCTATGATCATGTCATGTCCCGTACTGTCCTCAGATGCCATCAAGATTTAGACCCTTGACCGGAAACTTCAGAATTGCAAACCAAAATAAACCTTTTACATTAAAATTTACCCATTCTGAGCTGTTACTAGCAACAAGTAATACACCAATATACCTCAGACATTAAATAAACCCCGATCACCTTGGAAGGAAGTGATATTTGGAAAATACTATGTTGGAAATAAGGCGATTTTGCAATACTACCTTTGTCATGTTTCCAATATTTTAAGGAATAGAACCCCAAAATAGATTTTTAAAAGCACAGATATTTAAAACCAAATCTACTCTGATTTTCAAATTGAATTTAGAAAGACTGTAATTTTACTTCTCATATTTTAATATCTCTTTTATATTTAAAATCTTGGATTCTAAAAATCATGAACATTTTGTTTTATGCTATCTGCTTGTAAATTTGGTATTGAAAATATTTCCACATTTTAAATCAAGTTAAAATTATTAGTAAACTTTGAAAATTATCTTGAAGTTCTTTTTGTCCTCTAAATACATTACACAAAATAATATTCGTTTTGGAGAATGTTACTCAAAATACATTACAAAAATGTTAATGACTAGCCAATGTTTTCTGGGATATATTTTCATAGTAGGAATTATTATAAGACATACAGAACTTGTAGAAGTGCCAAAATTGCTTTCCAAATTTATTGAACAAATTTAGTCTTCTACTAGAAATAAGGGAACTGACTAATTGTTGCATGAACTATGATATCATGTCAATTTATTTTATTCTAAATTTATATAATTAGTGTGAAAGTTATCTGTTATAACTGATTTTATTTAAAATGTAATAAATTGAATTGAATTTGCATATGAATATCTTTAAATTTTAACTCATGTATAATCAAACATAACCACATGCAAAGACCCCATCACTAACCCTGCAAACTATTAATTTCATCACCATCATTATAGCAATTCTTGCAAATATATTATACGAGTATGTATATAATATGTATGTGTATAATGTATATGTGTGTATAATATGTATATTAATATGTGTATATATGTGTATATATGTATTTAGAATGTGGCTCTTATAGCTGGAGTAGTGAAGTACATAGGCAGTGATATATTACTTTCTTTACTGGAATTGTCTACAGTAAGTGCCATATGCGTGTTTATTTTTCAAATGAATAAATAAATGGTATTTTTTATCATTATTATCAGTTTTAATAAAAATGACACTTTTTACTATTTTCATCCTTTTTTCCTTATTCACTTCCTTTATGAAAAACAATTTATTATTTACCTCATTTTGTCCACATATTAAATGTACCCTAAAACTTGAAAAGCCTTCACTATATTGATTTAATTGAAAAATGAAATCTATTGCTAATGTACTTAAAATGCCACAAATGGTCCAAATATCTTGAATTAGAAATCTTTATGGAAGAAACTCATCAACAATAACAATAAAGAAATAAGCAGGAAATGCCAATGATTTTCTTCCAAAAAGTTGAGCTATTAATTGTAAGTTAATTATATAGGTAAAATAAAAATGGAGGCTATGGATAGATGTTCACAGGGAATGTTTCTGTGTCAGAAAATTTGAAAATGAAATTTGCTTCAAATGTGTGAAAGTGTGCTTCATTTCACTTACTGCAGTGCTCAGAAGCTAAATGAGGTTATGAGACTTAGGTCAAATCAATATTATGTAGACCCATGTGTAAAACAGTATATTCAAGTAATTCTTGTGATATTGAGTAACCATTAGACTACTTCTGCATATTTCCATAAAAATACAGTAGTTTTTCTTTCTTTCTTTTCTTTCCTAAACATCTTTGAGATTTAATTTCTTGATGATTCAGTGAACAAGGCTTTGCTAGAAAGTCACCCATAGTTCCTGATGTAGAATGTTACATAAGGAGAAAGGAGGACGATGTCACAGGAGTCATATGGATCAACACACGGTTTTCCTCATGACTTAGTTCTGTTTCTTAAATTATCTGTTAATTTAGTTGGAAATCTTAAGGAAAATAATCAAGAAGAGGGAAATGTGTAAAGGCAGACCTGATATGATACTGACCTTTGAGTGAAAGGCACAAGCAATGATTTTAACTTCTTTTGCATCACTGTACACTGCATATTTAGTCACGGTGTTTTGCAAGTCTATATTCTGTTTCTAAGCAGAGAGAGAGAGACAGAGAGAAAGAAAGAGAGAGATATTTGTTTGCCAGTCTCAAAATAAAACAACATAGATACAGCTACTGCAATAGTGTGAATTCTGGTGTATTGATTAAGGTCTGCAGTAATGTGATATAGGACAAATAAAAGCAATCTTTCTCTCTTCCCTTTCCAACCCCATAATTACCGCATTCATGTAGAACTCTACCTTTGCCCTATAACCCTAACAGATCATTTTCTTTGTAAAATATAACAAAGTATAACAAAGGAGGGAGGAAATGACAGGAAGTGACAAGAGAGGACAGAGAGGAAGAGAAGGAGGAGGAAAAAGTTGGAGTGGAGGAGGGAAAGAACGCAAAATTGAATTCCCAGTTCATCGAACCAGTAGCTAAAACAACGCGGGGATCCATAGGCAATTGTATTGAAAGGGGCAAGATAGCCTAGGTTGAAGAACAGAGGTAGAGCACAACCAATAAAAAGTACAATGTTTAAAAAGAAACAAGCATTGAAGCAGAGCAGACACGTAGTATACACAGACAAGAATATAAAAAGGTCAAGGAATATGTTGTAATCCATTTTTAAACACAGTGTATGAAGCAGATATGCTGTGATGCTTATTCTATCAACAGGGGAAAAAGGTCAGATTATGGCACTTTGTACAGGATGAGTTTTAGTATAACATCATTTTGCAGCATCATTCACTGTGAGATAGTCTTTGATGCAACATGGGTTTACCATCAGTACAGAAAATAAAAGTTTCAT
The DNA here is from genome assembly GCA_004027595.1 of Dinomys branickii. Classification (NCBI taxonomy): domain Eukaryota; kingdom Metazoa; phylum Chordata; class Mammalia; order Rodentia; family Dinomyidae; genus Dinomys; species Dinomys branickii. Next base: position 74,266 of record PVLD010005582.1, read on the forward strand.
AGGAAATAAAACTTTCACTTTAGTCAAAATAAATAAGAATCTATCTAAGTGACCTAAAATACATATACTTATTAAATATACAAATTATGTTTCCTTTCTTCATGTTTGCAAAACTATAAACACAGTTTAAATTAATCAAAGTGATTTTTAGGTACCGTAAGAACAATGGTGAAGAGCTGTGTGGAGATTACCTTTCTTCCAATCTCAATTTTGCCATGTCTTCATTTAGCTTAAGTAGATTGGTAAAAATCTCCCTGTCCCATTTTCTTCATAGAAAAAATAATGATAGGGCCAGGGTTATAGCTCAGCAGCACAGCGCCTGCCTGGCAAGCACAAGGTCGTGAGTTTGATCCCTACTACCCAAAAGAAAAAGAGAAAAGGAATGATAAAAACTTACTGCATGAAATTATGAGTTTTAATACAATTTGAAGCACATGGGATATCTGATATGTAGGAAAACTCAAATATCAAAGATTATGCCTAATTGAAAATTCACTTATTGGGCTGGGGATATAGCTCAGTGGAATAAGCGCCTGCCTAGCAAGCGCAGGGTCCTGAGTTCGATCCCCAGTACTGCCAAAAAAAAAAAAAAAAAAGAAAATTCACTTATTTAAGGGTGATAAAAGGGGAATAAATAACTTCCAAGAATCATTCTTGATACACACACCAGTGCTCTCCTTTGTATTTTTTTAAATTTTATTTTTAAGACAAAAAAACAGAAACAATACAGAAAATACCAAGTTATAGAGATGATAGTAAGAAATTGGCACTGGATGCTGTATAACATAATGTTATCTTCATATTTGTGACAACAAAATCAATAAAGGATATACCGAATTACAGAGGAGACAATAAGGAATCATCTCTGGATATTGTATTACATTGTGTTGTCTTTGCATTTGTTAACATAAAACAATAAAGGAAATACCAGATTACAGAGAAAATAGTAGGGGGTTACCACTGGGTGTTGTATTACATAATGTTATCTCTTGCTTTATTACTCAGTTATATAGATGATGGCTCATTCAATTAATCAATTTTCTCCACTTTACCATCATTGTTCTACCACCCTGTCAGTGATCTTCCCACTGGTAATGACTGCACTTTTGGTTTATTTACTCCCTCATGCTCCTACTTTGGGCAGAGACTTGGTTGCTTCTAAATATGCTGTATATTACATGGGTGTACACAAGTTACTATGGCAGGAAGTGGAGAAGCACCCTTTGGCAAGCCCTTGCAGCCCTCAAGTGTCCAGTCAGGTAGGTGGGGTTACACAGAGAGCAGCCAGACTCTGTCAGCGCAACTGCATTTATAGGCTCGGGTGAGTCTTCAGGACCTTCCTGGGGGCCCGGCAGAGTGCCTGTCATACCCCAGGGGCTGAGTGGAGCTCCAGGAGTGGGGCAGAGCACCTGGCATACCCTGGGGGCCCAGCAAAGCACCTGGCATGCTCCGGGGGTTGAGTGGTGCTCCTGGCAAGCCCCGGGGGCTGGGAGGAATGCCTGGCACACCCTGGGGGCCGAGTTTAGATCTGGGGGCGGGGCAGAGCTCCTGGCACACCCCTGGGGTCAAGTGGGGCTCTGAAGGGGGGATGGCAGAGCACCTGGCACACCCCGGGGGCCGGGTGGAGTGCCTGGTAGCCCTGGGGGCTGAGTGGAGCTGGTGCGAGGGGCAGGCCGGAGCCAGTGCTCTTTTTTAAAGCAAGTATTGTCTATATGCTTTGGTGTCATTAATTACATTTTTTGATGTGAGTGAGTGCATCTTTCAAAAGGCATTTGTGTTGGAAATGCTGCAGGGTGGCTAAATCAAAGTCATTGTCCTGTGTAGTTCCTTTTCTAAGGTGAGTGTCAGAAGAATCTCTTATTTGGTTTTAAACCAATAGCATATGGGAAATGTAACAAGATAAACAGTCCCGTGATCATGTCATGTCATATATCAAAGGTAAAGTTCTTGATTGCATTGGAATGTATGAAAATCCAGCTTAGAAATATGAGGTGTGTTCAGAAAATAAAAAGCAAATACGAGGTATGTTTGAATTAAGAGAAAATATGTATATTAAAAAGCACATTATCATTATTCTCACTTAAAGTTCTCTCCCTCTCTTTGCATAAGTGTGTCCTATCATCCTTGCCACACTCTGAGGAGGGTCTGGGGGGCCTTCACTGTGAATCTTTAGTTGCACTGTTGGCAGTAATTCGATATCCTGAATCAGTTCACACTACATGTCGTGATTGCTTTGACTTTGGGGTACAGCCACAAGTTGCCTGGTAGCAGAGTCAATGAGCAAGTTGGCTGAGGACACACCATAATGTTTTCATGTGTCAACCTTTTCACTGGATGGCACTAGGTAACAGTATTCAGCATATTTTTGATCATACCTCTTAGAGATACTCATGAGAGAGGACTTCCAGAACTGCTCAGAAAGTGGAAGAAATGACGGCATAAATGTTCTTCAAGTGAAGGGGAGTACTTGGGGTGGGTTAAAGGCAGTATGTCTTAGATCATAATACACTTTTAATTTGTATTCCTCAAATTAATATGCCATTTCACCTCAGAAGGAATGGTGGCCATCAAGAAATCAACCAATGACCAATGTAAAAAGGAATATTCTTCATGGAATGTAAATTGATACAACTACTGTGGAAATCAATGTAGAGTTTCCTAAAATCTCTAAAAATTGAAATTCCATTTGACCCAGCTATTTCCCTTTTGGGCATCTTCCCCAAAGCACTAAAACCACTATCTCACAGGGATGTATGTGCACCCATATCTATAGTAGCACAGTTCATAATAGCTAATCTCAGAACCAGTCTATATGCCCATCAACAGATGCATGGATAAAGAAAATATGGTACCTATAAACCGTGGAGCACTGTTCTGCCATTAGAAAAGTTAAACTTGAGGTATTTGTAGGAAAATGGACTCACCTTGTGACCATAACGGTAAGTGAAATAAATCGGACACAAAGTGTGTACATCATATGGTTTTCCTTATATGAAAAAATTTAATAGGAAAGAGGAGAGAGAGAAAAGAGAAGGGAAAAAAGTAATTTTATTATATTTCTGCTGTTGGTTTGGTTCTCCCTAACCATGGAGAACCAAATGTGGGAATTCCCATTGCAAGATTTATACTTTGGATATGTTAAGGTCTGTATTGTTGATGTGGGCAAGGTCTATTTTAAAAGAAAAATAAGTAAAATCCCCAAATAGGAAAATCTAGGAAGATAAAAAGTAGCTCAGTGGTTATGTAGATTTATGTATGGAGGGACTGGGAGATAAAGACTGGTAAGCAGGTAGAGGATTTCGATTGGGGATGGCAAAAATGACTTAAGTTTGATTGTAGATGTGGTTGTACAACTTTGTGGATGCGCTGAGGTCTATTGAATCTTACATTTTAAGTTTATAAATGATGTGGTATGCAGGATTTTTATTTAATAATGTTGTCTTAAAAATAAAAAAATATACAATACTAATATTTTCTGATCACTCTGTATTAGAGAAACAGAGATCCCTTTTCTGGCTTGGAAGGGCTAAGCTGCCACTCTGTGAAATGGCCATTATTGGCAGGAACTGCAAGAGATGTCTGAGACATGGTGCGGTGGGTGAACTGACAGCTAGTAAGATAGCAGGAGTCATCCGACAACGATATAGAGAGGAATTGTGCAACATCTGAATGAATTTAGAAGTATCTTTTCTCCAGTTGACACCTATGAGGGTGGAGCCCTTACTAACAGCTGTATTATGATCTGATGAGATGCTAAGCAGTGGATTCAGTTGAGCCATACTTGAGTGTGTGTGTGTGTGTGTGTGTGTGTGTGTGTGTGTTTCTGACACACATCTAAGCATAGTCTACCATATGCCCAAGCCTAAGAGAGAGAATAGATTTCAGCTATTTGCTAGTAACTAGTGTTACTTCAGTATGAGCCTCTGTGCAGGTGCATGCTTCCAGACAAAGTTCATTTGTACGAGAAGTCTTTCTTCTTAACACAAACCTGCACTGACTGTTTAACTGTTCTTCTTTTGCGTTGCCACAAAGTACCTGAGGAATAGAACTTAGTAAATACAAAACTGTTTAAAAATCAACAGAATCCTTGAATTTGTGCATAATTGAGTATATATTGTTTGAAGATAACAACATGCAGTATAATAACCGGTGTTAACTTCCTATCATCTTGTTATGATAATCTGTATCATTTTTATTGTTTTTCCCTTTAAAAAATAGTGATAATAAATATATTGTCCACTCATGAGGCAGATTTGCTAGATGTAGCCAGGAGAAAAAGAAACTGATTTATTTAGGTAGCTGTAAATTGCGTGCATTTTACATTAACCCTTTCATGCTGGGAGTAGAATAAGAAGGGAAATGATGTTTTCCTCACCCAGAACTACACAGCAGTTTGCTGCCTTATATAAATGGATGTCCAATTGTGACCCTGATATCTTCTCATAACTTTACATTCAATATGTGTCTTCTTTAGAATCCTACTCTAGTTACTATCACTGAAAGCAATCACTCCAAAATTTAGTGGCAGAGAAATGGAAAAAAATACAGAATATCACGGATTCTGTTCCACATGAATTCAGTAAAGTCTTTATGGTGATAGTTTTCCTGCTCCACAATAGCCAAGCTTTGAAGATCTGAATGTTTGCAACACATATGATTGAGTCTAGAGGATTTACTTCTCAAATATCTCTCTCATTGACATGCTCCTTGGCTGGGAATTTTGATTTGGCTGGTATTTAACACCTGAGAGTCTGCACATGGTCTCTTTCTGTGACAAGGTGGCATTAATATGAGGAGGGCAGTGCTGTACTGTGAGAGGGACTGTTCTGACAGCCAGAGTTCTCTAGAAAGTGTGATGGAAGTTACAAGCCCTCTTCTGGCCCACTTGTGGAGTAATACATTCACTCTCTACATTATTCTATTGGTTATAAGCAGCTGAACAGCCGGGTGTGGTGGCACATGCCTGTAATCCCAGCACTCAGGAGGCTGAGGTAGGAGAATCAGTGTAAGCTTGAGGCCAACTTGGGCTACAAAGTGAACTCAAGGCGAGCCTGAACTCCACAGTGAGACCCTGCGTCAAAAAGACCAAAAAAAAAAAAAGAAAAGAAAGCAGCTAAACAGGCAGCCTGGAGTCAACAACAAATGATTGAATTCTAAATTTTGATGAAGAGAACAAAGTAGAAGAGTGTGTTGAATGAGATATGATTTAATGATGGACCATTAAAAAATGCATCCTGCTACATGTCTATTAAAGCTCTGTAAAAGCTTTAATGTACATTAACACTCTGAACAAAAAGCCAGAAGATTGATGTGGTAATATTTCTTCTAGCACTGATAGAATAAGGTGACTAGTCACTGCAACCCTTAACTTGCTTGTCTTGGATCTGAAAGGTTTGAATTATATACACTCTACATAGCTGTTTTAGGTTCTAAGAATATATAATCCATAATGGAGGCTACAAGCAATTTCACTGTTTGTGGTTCCCTTACGGATTACCAGATGGCTGGAATAGTATTAAGCTGATGGGTAAGCACTAGTTCAATTTGTTTTCTACTGGAACACAGAGAAATTAGATGAAGGGTAAATAGTAGGGATAATGTGTCTAATAATACAATTGTTTATTATATAGGTAAAATGTTGGCTTGAGGAATTGCATAAAGAAAAATGCACTTATTCATCCAACAATTTTCATTTGGGTGATTAATTTCATTAACTCAATTCAGTAAAATGTTCCAAAATATAAATTCTCTATTTACAAGTTCTTACTTAAATGAGGCTTCATAGCCAACAGGTTCCATTTTATCAGCTTTGTCAGTAACATTATAGCTTGGAAAGTACTATGAACTTGTAATTATTTAAAAGTCTTAGTGAGATCCAAATATTAGTGTCTACAGTATTTCCATCCACAGTGTAATTCTGTGACTAATAAGAATTCAGAGGAAGAAATCTCTAATTGGATAGAATTCTTAACCTAGCTTTTCGGAGATCAGTTTTTCAGGTATCAGTTGATTTGTTTGCTATATAAAATAGTTATATTTGCAAATACCATTGTGCCAGGACAATTTCCAGGCAACATCGTGACAAAAGTATAATTGAAATCACAATAAGCACAATCAAGAATTGAAATTTCTGTGGTAGACAATGAGCACTTTAAATATAAGTGGTAAGCAGCAACATCTATATATTTATCCATATATTTATTCAGATCTCCTCTAGAATAACAAAGTTTTGGATTTAATATTATCCAGCTGAATACTTATCTATGGAATAAATACTGGACAGTAATCCCTCAAGTACATATTTATATTCGTTAATTTAAACATGTAATTCTATAGTAATATATAATATCTTTTGAAGATTTTGTTTTGGTAAGGAAATAAGTCAAACAAAACTATTAATTGTCTATTTATTCTTTGTTCTCCATATTTTACTTTCAATGCATTATTTGAATGCATTTCCTGCTCTTACTCCACCGTAGAAAATTTATTTGCTGTTTATTTAAATAAGATAAATACCATAGGAAATGCTTAGCATAATAAAAATTGAACTGGGAAAACATGGTTCAGCTAGAGTGTCAATTTTCTGTAAAATGTGCTTAGAATAATAACAATATAATCTGAAATTTCAAAGTTAACCCTTATTTCTATAACATCATTTATTGAAAGAAAATTATCACATAGAATCACAAAAAGATATTAAACCAGAAAATCATTCAAGTAATATAACTAATGAAGTTAAATATACATGTATAAATACATATATGATAATGCTAAACTTGGAAAAAGGTGTTGGTTAGTGTTAGGACTTGATTCCAGGAAATGTAGCAATGTACTGAAGACAGTACAGTTTCAGGGTGGTGATGTGAAGTGGGCAGATTTACACTTCCTAAAAGTTTAAAGTGGGCTGATTCAAATTTCTACAAATTTTAATTTGAGTAATGGCTTAGCTTAGGGGCTTCTTTGAATGAAAACATTTACTTTGGGAAAGACAAACACACATAAATAAAGAGAAACCAACACCTGTAAAAGGGTTAATCTACTAGTCACATCTGCCAAGCCCACTACTACTAATGAGAGATTAAGTGAGAAAGGAGGGGGAAAGATTCTTGATTGTGGCGTTGGGGAATCACATCAGATAGGCCTGCGTGAAGTCACATTCTAGAAGGGGCACGTACTGGTGAAGAAGCCTGACATCTTCCCCTGAGTAACTAAATTTTGGTGCTGGTGCTATTGTAATCTAAGTTGAAGATGTTAAAGAGAATTGAATCCTGCTCAAGAAATTGTTTAAAATTTTCTGTGTTACTTAATATGTTTCTTTAACCTTTTCTTAAACTTTAAATATGGCACTTTTATAATTAATGACCATGAAATGAATGAAAAAAACATTGTTCTTTAATTAATGACCATTTTCACATTGTGTACAAATTTTTCCCTTCATATTTTTAGAAAAGTACAAATAATTTGCATTAAGTAAAACATAATATATGTATATGCATATATAATTTGTTAGAATTTTTTCAAATGTCGAATAGGAAAATTTTAACATGTAATTTTAGCAGAAAAATATTAATGTACTTACCATTGGTCCACCTTTTTAAAGAAAACTGATTGAATAAGTTTTATGTAAATTACAGTTCTAAAACCAGCATATTTACTGGAAATAGTCATCATGTACAATATTTTTATTATGTATTGAAGGAAAGAATGGGTTTTGTGATATAAAAGTATTAGATATTTTAAAACATTGGATTTCATGTTTTTATACTAGGAATTTTTGTCAAACCTGTGCATATTTTTAGTCATGGAAAAAGATTACAAGTGAAAAAATATTGTTCTTGAAGGCCTCTCTGTATTTACTTATTCTTGGTTTCAGGCTAAAGAATAAAATCAAGTAAATCTTAAAAGGAATTGGGAACTAGTAGCCTGTAAGATTTTTATTGTCATGCTTAACTTTATTGCACAATCTCATATTTACTCACAAGTACGAACATTATATTATTTAATGATCTACCTCACTGATGAACATATGAGTTACAGAAAAAGAAAATAAGTGTAATACCCCTGTCAATATATTCTTTTTACCTCCTAATGGGTCCTTTAGTCTCCAGGGTAGAAACCTTTTGAGTTTTGGCATAGGAATGTGTTCAGAGAATGAAGCAAACGTGACCTGCTCACTAGAATGCAATTATATATCTGGATCTCATTAAGCAGATTTTATATCTTAGGACATGTGCTCAGTACATATTATTGAATTAAATTTAAATCCTAATTTGGACTAAGGAAACTATGTTATGCACCTCTCTTGAAATCCTTTGAGAGATCCAATCTAGAATTGATTTCCAGTTTTTCCTCTATCATTGCTTCTATGTATCTGAGAAATAATCAGTACTGTAATCAACCCTTGATATGTCCGTAAACATAAAAGCAGAGTCACACACCACGCGATGCAGGGTAGGTGGATAAATAGATAAGGTACATAGGTGGTGGAGAGTCTACTACACGTTTGTCTTATCAGGTGGCTCTGCCTTCGCTGTGTTTGCAAGTACAAGTAAGATTGCTGTCCGTTTCTCGGTGTATAACACCTAAACATTTAGATTGCTGTTCCTGATTACATGTATGCAGCTTTAACACTTCTTACTGAGTTCAGTCTGTAACCATGTGTAGATTTTATGATCCATGCATTGTTACGAGTAACAATTTTACTCTTCTCTACCCTTTACATGTCTGACTTTTGTTCCATAGATTTTTCTTCCCCAAATTTTCAAGTCCTCCTTTATTTTCAGCGCTGGTACAAATCCCATGCTCTTTTTCCTGATGGACACTTCTTTTACTCTTATAATTATTTTTATTGTGGTAAAATATATATAAAACAAAATTTACCATTTTAACACTGAAATGTACAATTCAGGGGTAGTGAGTGCACCTACACTCCTGTGCACACATTACCACTACCCTTTCACCATCCCCAGCTGAAACTGCTGCCCATTAAGAAAAGTAACTCCCACGTCCCCTAGTTCCATTTCCTGTTACTCATTATTGCGTTCTGTACTCCATCAGTGTTGACTATTCTAGGTAATCCCCTTGAAGTGAAATCATACATTTGACTTATTGCAGCTGGTTTATTATTAGCTTACTATCATACTTTCAAGGCTCTTGTGTATTGGGTGACATTTCATTTCTTTCTCAAGGATGAATATTCCAATGCACACATATGTACAACATTTTGTTTACCCATAGGTGAGTTGAAGATAGGGTTGGTCATGTGTCATGCTTGTTATGAATAATTAATGGTGCTGTGAGTATTGTAGTAAAAATAATTGTTCGATATCGTGGTTTGAATTTTTGAGGATGGTGTCAACCTAAAACGGCAAATGCTGGATCATATGCTCACTTTGTTCAGATTTGTCTTAATTTATTTTAAAGAGAACAACAACAAAAAAAAACAAAATAACAATGACATAGACAAGAACAATAAAATGATACAGGGTTTCAAAACACAATGACAGCGGTTGTTATATTAACAGTGGTTGTTATATTTCACATTGTTATCCTCAACAAAGTTGCTCAGATGACCAGATGTAAGAATGCAAGACTGATTGAAGCATTAAAGATAACAAAAAATAAGAAGAAAACATTAGCAATGATGCAGAGTTTCACTAGACAAGACAGTAGGAATTTGCTGATGGTTGTTATGTTGTATATTGTCTTCAAATTAGTTGTTTATATTACCAGATATGAGCATGCAATATTGGTCAAAATGTCAATGTGATGATTCCTTACAAAACTATCATTGGAAGTCCCACTTAATGCAGCTATTCCCCTTCTGGGTATTATCCCAGAAGAATTAACAACATCATAACACAGTGACATATGTGTACCCATGTTGATAACAGCACAATTTGTCAATACTAAATCTTGGAAACAACCCAAATGCCCATCAACTGAGGAATGGATCAAAAATATGTGGTATTTTTATACAGTGGAGTATTACTCAGCCATAAGAAAGATAAATTTGAGGCTTTTATACATAAATGGATGCAACTATAGACCCTACTCATAAGTGAAATAAATCAGACCTGCATATATAAACACTGTATTTTCTCCCTAGCATAAAAACCTAAAAGAATAAATAAAACCCAAAATGTACAATAGATATTGTGAAAAGGAAAGAAAGTGCTCAAAGAGAAGGAACAACTGGGATGAAAGAGAGGAAAAAGGAAAGAAAGAAGGAAAGGAAAAATATATGCATATAGAAGGATAGCTGGGATAAGTGTACTGCTGATGTCTAATGGTTTATTTAATTTATTTTCAGGAACTTCCACATTATTTTCCTTGTGGGGGCTCCATTTTACACCCCCACAAGCAATACAGAAGAATTGTTTTCTCCATATCTTCCCAACACTTGCCATTTCTGCTTATTTTTAAATGTTATATCACCAATCCCAAAGTGATGAATAATAGATCTTTCCTTAATGGAGTAATTTATAACTAATACTTTCGCCTTCCTATTTACGATTACCTCTTCATGTTTTTAATGAGTGATGGTCTTTTGGGTGACTACTTAGTATGTTCATGCTTGCTATAATCTACTAATTTATGTGGAAGTTAAAATTAGGCTCTTTATGTGCAGCAACTTTGTTATAACAAATACTTTGGAAATGCTTTCCAGATATTCACTACATTCCTATGTTATTCATTTTAAATTGAGCTTATTTGATACTTAAAATTATTAGGAAATATAGGGTGCTAAATGTAACAGAGTATCTTTAAAATCGTGTTCTCTTCATTTTTCTGATCTTTTTTATAGCAGCCCTTTCAATTAATCTTCTCTACAATTTTGAATGTTCTGGTGCAAGTATTGATTATGATTTTTACATCATGGGGACATTTATTATGTTTATAAGTGAGTTTTATTAAGCTGCTTACTATTTGGTCAATATAGTTGGCTGATGTCCATGTGACAAATGTGCTTTACATGCACAGATTAAAAACTAAGATGTCGAAGTAAGTATACATGGTGTGACATTCTTTTTTCTTGACCAATTTTGCACGTTTCAATTTGGTATCAGAATGACTGATCTGAAAACATTATGTGGTATAAGAAACATTGTTGAACTCAGACCATCTTGCATGGTGAAGCTGTGCATTATTTCCAATTATTTTGTTGCTTTTGCTTGTCACTGTCTTTAACTGTTTGATCAGTCTTACATTCTTATCTCTCGTGGACTTAGCAAATTCGACGAAGATAACAGTACCTAATATAGCAACCATAGTAAATTTCTATCATTTAGTTTTGAAGTCATGTATCATTTTTGTGGCTTTTGTGTTATTTTGATTTTCTCTTCATTGTTGTTTTGTCAGGTTTTCAATTTTGAAAATAAAAATATATATATATGTGGTGTATTTTACAGAATTTGGTTATTTTCCCCTGAAACTTCTATTCACATGGTTAACATATTCAGAATTCAAATAAAGCTCTTTGAAATCCATAGCAAAGGGGCTGGGGATATAGCTCAGTAGAATAAGCGCCTGCCTAGCAAGCGCAGGGTCCTGAGTTCGATCCCCAGTACCGCCAAAAAAAAAAAAAAAAAAAGAAATCCATAGAAAAGATAAACTGTACATGGTTTATTAGATCATATTTGGCAGTCAGAAGACAAATATAGTGCTAAACATTTTGATAGCAACAGGGCACATATCGCAGAACCATGTACTCATTAGTTGTTAAAAGCATAACCAATGTGGAATACAAAGTGTACTCTAAGGCCAATAAGCTGAATGTGCATAGTAATCTTTAGCTGGCAGCAATGTAGCAAAATCTACTTGGCATGGGGTATATATAAGAAAATTCCTCAACCATATAAAAGGTATATTTAACCACAGAATTAATATTAAATGTCTTTATTACTTTTCTTAAAGGTTCCAGACTGTTTCAGGATACTATTATTGTAATTTAACAATATGTGTTCACATCACAAATATAATCATATGTGTTCACTGTACTGTGTAACAAAAGAAATGCACTAGTTTCAAAGTATAAGTTTTTAGTTTCTATGTTGATAAATACCTTATACATCATTACTATAAGGGATTTGAGAAAACATTTAATTAATTGATTTGGTAAATTTAAGGGGACCCAGATGTAAATTAATACATAAATGAAGTTAGTATTTGGAGATGCCAGCAATTAGACATAAGGCTGAGTTAAGAATACTTAAGAAAAATTGCTATATATCATCCACTTGACAAAGCATTTTAGATTGGTTTCAAGTTTTAAATTGTTCAGTAACATAACAAAATTGTTCTGTGTGCTTCCAGCTCCAAGAAAACTAAGTAATTTCTTATGGGTTTTATGTTGGTTTTGGTTGATTATTTCTTTCCTCTCATATGGAGGTTTCAGCAACGAACAGAGGCAAAATTGTTTTCCTCACTGGAATAACTTGGATACTTTATGGAAACTTGAATATCTGTCTGTCTATCATCTATGCACATGCACACAAACACACAATTCTTTCATGGACATTTTTATCTTTCTGTATGTCTGTACTTGTGCTAATATGAAATTGTCATGATTATTGTGACTTTTACTAAATGAAATTTATGTAATATTAGCCCTCCAAATTTATTGTTCTGAAAGTTGCCTTAATCATTTTTTCCCTTTGCTTTTCAGTGTAATAAACTTTTCTACTTATACAAAAATTCTGTGAAACTTAGAATCTGATTTCAGGGAAAAGGCAGATACATTTGAGAAAAACTGTCATGTACGATATCTGAATGTGAATAAAACTCTGTACTTATATTCACTGTTGTCTTAATTTTAGTTTAGGTACTTATACATTTTGTTATAAATAATTTCTATCAAATTACACCTCACAAATTACTGGCTTTTAGTAAAGGATAATTGGAAATTAAAACAAATACATATCAAAAGTACAATTTCTAATATTGCCTCAAACTCTGAAATGTTTGTATGTTAATATTTCCCCCTGAATTGCGGGAGTTTAACTGCGTGTCTGCTTGCCACCAAGTAAAAGAATGGCAGTGCCTCTGCAGAGCTTTGCTGACCTTCTCTTAAGACTGTGATCTCAGTAAATCTCTTTAAAATGTGCTCAAATTGGTGATCCTCCTGCTTCATCCTCCCGGAGTGCAGGGGTTGTAGGCATGTGCCACCACACCTGGCTTCACTCCATTCTTGATAGTATATTTTAGGGTCGATGTTATATGTGATGCAATACGTACATAATTTTATTGCAATTTCTAATTGTTCACTGATAATGTCTCATACTTTTTTCATTTTCTTATCCTGAAATCTGCATTCTCTGAAAATGGCATAACCACTGGCATTGTGCAGTGTTTTTCCTCCATTTTTTGGCCATATATATTGTTTCTACGCTTTATTCTCCTCCTACCCAAGTATTTACAATTAAATTGGTCTCTAATAGAAGAATCCAAATGATTTCACAACTTTTAATTAAGTATAATGAATTTACCCTTTAACTGTGGTGTTTAAACTCTGCGATATATGTAATTGTTGACATTATTTATTTAAATCTCTCTCTAAATATTTTTCTACCTTTTTGGATTTTTTTCCTTTTTTATTTCATATTCATCTACAGACATTTGTGTTCTGTGTACTGACTCTCACAAGTTGTTTTCAATAGACAAAATTTAATATATGCACATGGTTTTCCATGTTACACAGTATCACACCATGTAGGGCATTTACTCTTATTTTGTGTATTCAGATTTTTGAAACACTTCTTTCCTTAATTTTTTAAATTTTATTTTAAGAATAAAGGAAGAAAACATATTAACAAACCGACATTCATTTGCAAAATAGCGTAAGAACAATACAAACAATGCAGAGTTACAGACGAAGTCGTAGGACATTAACAATGGTTGTTACATTACATATTGATATCTTCGAAGTGGTTTATCAGGAAAACAGAGATGTGCCATAAGGATCAAACCAGTAATCATTAGCTGTTCCTTTTAGTAAAGCCATAGAAGTCAGTAGTACAGCTGTTAGGTATCCTCTCCCTTCCTCCCTCTCTCTCTCTCTCTCTCTCTCTCTCTATATATATATACGTACATAATTTCCCCTTCTTTCCCTTCTCCATCCTGGTTGCCTCTTATTAAAACACTTCTTAAGCCTACTAAAACCTAAGCCTACAATTGAAAAATAAACAAGAATATATTCAACACTTAAAAAGGTGGTATGATAGAGAATATAAAATACTCTTTTCCTTTCAACACTTTAAAAGATATGTATATATACAATTTTTAACAAATAACATCACACCTTCACATGCTTAATTATTATCTATGCTTAGTGTAAGGCTATTACAATTTTCATACATAAATTTCTGTATCTCTGTACCAATGCAATTTTTAGCTTGATGAAACATATTCTTGCAGTGTGTTGTTTCTTTGTGACTCAAGGGTGAACTAAAATGCCTGTGAACTGTAGACTTGCTTAGAATTGACTTGGTGCAATAAAGTTCCTTTCTAACCATTTTCTGGTTTAGAAAATACTCAGCCATCCTAGAAATGGCAATATTTATTTTGCCTCATATATTTTACCTTTAGTTTTAGGTAAACGTTCTGTCTTTTCACATATGGGTAATACTGAGCAAAGTCCATTCTTGTGTAGCTGAAGAGAATACATGTTCAGCTACACTACTTCTGTTTAGTGTACTTTGCTCCCTATTTAGTCTAAATGCTATTCTTTGTGTTTTAAAATCTTCAAACTTATCAACTCCCAGTGTGTTAACATCAAAGAACTATGGCTTTGTTACTAGTGTCCGCCATTTATCCTTCCATTAATAGGGAATTTTTTTAAAAGACATTTTTTGCCTCCTCTGAGATAGAAGTTTTAGAAAATCTTATAAGTGGAGCATGTCCTAATGCTGGGAAGCAGCAATTTTGGGGTTGAATTTACTTGAGTGGATTACATGATAGTTTTGAAGACCAAAAATAAAAGCATGTATAGTTACAAAAGAATTTGAGTAGAGATTTTTTCAGACATGTACATATGTACAATGAGGTAATAAAATAGTATCTTTAGTCATTAGATAAATTCATATAAAGACCACAAGATGCCACTTACCTGCCAATACAAGGCTATAATTAAATGAACAAGAAAATGTAACAAAACTATAAAAGATTATAAAAATACTGCAAAAAATAAGGAAAATTTCAAATGATCACTTCTTATGGCAAAAATTTAAATTGAAGCAACTTCTTTGGTAGATTTTTATGCACTTAAAGAACGCAACATATATATATATATATATATATATATATATATATGACTCAGTAACTACATTCCTGAATATATACTTCAGACAAATGGATCCGTATGCTCACATATACATATTCATATACAAAATTTATCTATAAATATTCATGAGTATTATGTATAATGGTAAAAAATGGAAACAATTAAAGTGTTTGTGACCTAAAATGGTTAAATGAGGTGTAGTGGCACAGGCATTATCCCCAGCTAACCAGGAGATTAGGCAGGAAGACTCTAAATTGAAGGCATACTTGGCAACTTAGTGAGACTCTGTTGCATAATATTTTTTTAAAAGGAAGCAGTATATAGTTCAATGTAGAGCACCAGCCTAGCATGTAAGAAGCACTGAATCCCACGAACACTGCCAAGAATGAAAGAAGGAAGGAAGGAAGGAAGGAAGGAAGGAAGGAAGGAAGGAAGGAAAGAAAGAAAGAAAGAAAGAAAACAAGAGAAAGAAGGGAAGGGAAAGGGGAGAAGGGAGGAAAGGGAAAGGGAAAGGAGAGAAAGAAGGGAAGAAGAGAACAACAAAAGAAAGTAAAGAAGAGGAAAGAATAATTCCTCAATGGTACAGTGCAATACTTGGCCCTGAAGCCCTGTCATGTTTGGACATGTTCACCCATCAACATGGATGATTCTGGAAGCTTTGTATGAGTGAAAGGAACCCATAATGAAATAACAGCTCTTCTGTTATTCCACTGCTATGAAATGCACAGAATGGCTATATTTACATAAAGGCAGAAAGTATTGTAATGGTTTTATGAGGCTGAGGAGAGGAAATTATGGTAATTATTGCTAATGGTTCATCATTTCCTTAGAGGGATAGTATACTAAATTAGATTTTGTTGATAGCGGTATAAATATTTTAGAAAAATTAAGTTGATCAGTGAATTCCACTTGATCAGTGAGTTACATATTATGTGTATTGACTAAGTTATTTCTTAGTAAGGCATTTAAAAATAAATAAATGAACAAGCATATTTAATTTTAAATAGTAGATACTCTCTACTATGTAAATATGTGAATTGAATTGGTGTTATATAGAACTGATGAATTCCTTTTTGAAATTATATATTCATGTATAATTTTTCTTGCAATTTAGCCAAGCTTTTTAAAACTCAGAGTAAAGCAAAATAATAGGTCCATTAAGAGAAAGAAATGGACTAGCTTGCTCGCTGCTGCTCCTCCCTTTTGCTCTTGCTGCTTTTGCAGTTTTCTGCCACCATGAACTATTGCTCTCTGCCATCTGCCCAACTGCCTTGGAGCCAGCTGATTATGGGCTGAAACCTCCACAGACTGTGAGCTAAATAAATGTTTCCTTTCTTAATTCTGGGCATCGGGTATTTTGTCCCAGCAACCAGAGAAGAGAAGCTTGTTATGCTGGCTTTCTTGATAGAGTTGGCTATTTTCATCCTCTGAGGAGCTCCAGGACAATGAACATGTTAGCACACAGCCTCTTTTATAGTAAATGCTCATTTACAGAATAACAAATTTACTCTTTGTTCTACCAGACTTTTGGGATTGAACACTTGCCCACATTGTGAAAATTTGGAGGATCTAACATTTCTTGCTTATAATGATGGTTAGAAATTGCCAGTCCATGCACAAGAATCAGCTTCTTCACATAACATTCTAAGAATAAAACCAATGTGAGGTTAGAGTGAAGAGTACAGGACAAACCCATGAAGGCCTAGAGCAGTGTATGACTACAGAAGTAAGCTATTTCTGTATTGTACCATCACTGATACTAAAGTTTATGATTTTCACAGATTTCTATTGATTTAATCAATCAACTCAGACTTTTTCTTGAAGACACTATGTGTCATGAAGAACACAGCTAGGCATCGATAACCTCACGAAATTTATATTCTGGTAAGAGGAGAATGACATAAGATAAAAAGACATACAAAATTATTTTTAAATTATGAAAAGATCTATCAGTGTGAAGTACTGAGAGTTATTAAACAGTGAAATCCTTTAAGGTGTTGAATCACAGATGCTGTTCCTGACATACTGGCATTGAATAGAAGTTTGAGGAATGAATAAGAACCTGCCAGATGGAGACTGGCAAAAGCATTCCAGGTAGAGGAAATGACATATGACCAACCTGCTGCAGAACCTCCAGGAGCCCTAATAAATCAGCCCTCTCCAATTCTACATTAGCACGTTTATCTTTGTTAAACCACGTTTTCCTTCCATGTTAGTAATGTAGCAAAAGTTAGTAAAGATAATAACTAAAGGAGGGGTAAATTTTAGCAATTCAATACATTAAATTATATAATTATACCACATCAATATTATGAAATACTCTGCAACTGTTACTAATATGACTTGAATGTGTTTGGAAGAAAATTATTCTGCTTAATATCTTGTTCACCGCTCTAGTTAGAAATTGTCAGTCCATATACAATGAAACTGAAATACCAAGCTGTACATGTACATACAATAATATATGTAATATATATGGATTATTTAATTATGTATAAATATCTGTAAATTTATTTATGAAAACATAATTAAAATTTAACATGAATAGTATGAAGAAAGAATATTTTATTTTACTATCTTAAATATAAACATACCTTGTGTACATGAGTCTTTGGAGGGCCAGGGGTGGAATGTTATGGTTTGTGTCTTAATGTCCCCCCAACACCTCATGCAGTCATGGGGCGGCTTCTAGAGGTTTTGACTGAGTCGTGGTCCAGTGCTGGGATTATGGCAGTGAGCGCTACACCCGCTCTGGGGCTGGGAGCCTGTGTACAATGTGAGGAAGGGAAAGTAGCTTGCTCGCTGCTGCTCCTCCCCTTTACTCTTGCTGTTTTTGCAGTTTTCTGCCACCATGAACTATTGCCCTCTGCCATCTGCCAAACTGCCTTGGAGCCAGCTGATTATGGAATGAAACCTCCAAAGACTGTGAGCTAAATAAACCTTTCCTTTCCTTTCTTTTTTTTTTTTTTTTTTGGCGGTACTGGGGATCAAACTTAGGACCCGGTGCTTGCTAGGCAAGCGCTTATTCCACTGAGCTATATCCCCAGCCCCAACCTTTCCTTTCTTAATTCTGGGCATCGGGTATTTTGTCCCAGCAACCAGAGAAGAGGAGCTTGTTATGCTGGCTTTCTTGATAGAGTTGGCTATTTTCATCCTCTGAGGAGCTCTGGGACCTTGTTGGTACTGAGAGTAGCTTCAGTTCACTTTGGGGGAGCTCTGGTTCTCATTTTGAGCCTTGCTTCCTGGCTCCAGTGGAGATCTCCCAGCCTGCTAGCACAGATCCTTCACCCCACTGGCACAGACTTTCTAGATTACACCTCTGACCTTTGGGCCTTTCTGCGCAGATCTGTGAAACAGGGCTGCATGAGATACTGTCATGGGCTCTGGGTTTTCAGCTGCACTAATGCAGAACATCATCACGGGATCCAGGCCCTCAGCTGGATTCTTTGGTCCTTAGTGTATGGACAGATTTCCTGCACTCTCTTGTATATGATTCTTTGGGGGATTTTTATAATCTTATGAAATATATGTCCTGTATTATATTATTTCACCTTGCAATATCCCCCAAACCAGGGCACCCTGGATACTCTGTGTATAAATTTTGTATGTATACATTCATTTATATGTGAAGTATATGGACATAGGCTTATGTGCACACACAAAAAACTATCTATATGCCTTTTGTGTGTCAAAAATTACTACGTCCTTTGATAACGTGAGGGTATTTCGTCTACTCATCTATCACGCCAATCATTCTTCTATGACTAATAACCCTTAAGCAATAATAACAAATTTGAAATCAATGTAATATACACTATTGTTTGAACTGCAGAGATCACTTATAAAATAAAACACGCAACCAGAGTTTGATAATTAAGGGGAAATTTTTGCAATGATGTTGAACCTTCAAAAGAAAAATGTCTTTGTGTTGAATTACATAATAGTAATTTCTCTATAAAGCAATTATGTGAATTGGAAACCTGCTCTTCTAAGACTGATTTGGCCTTACAAGAATAATATACTACAGTAGTATATTATGAAACTGGAAAGTGATAAAACCATAATTTTAAGTTATACACAAAACTTCACACATTATTTTTTGTTATGCAATATATAAAATGAAAAGCTTTAATTACTTGGGTATTCAAAAACTCAATAAGGAATTGAATCTGGGCATTGACTAAAAGCAAAATTAGAACTGCAATAAAATGCTTGACTGTTTTAATGAGATAAGTGACATTAACACACAGGCAGAGTTTGAAATTCACATGTTTATTAAGGAAACAGAAAACAATCTAGTCTCGAGTAAAGAAAATTAAAAGAGATTGATGGAGCTGCAGATGACCCTGACCCCTCTGGTTTGAAATGAGCTTGCCATTTCCTAAGGGCTGGAAATAATATAGACATGTCCAAGTCAAAGGAGCAATACACTGAAGAGGGGATTAAAGCATATCATGATAATTAGACTCAATTCTGATACGTCGAAGTTGTTAGATTAACAATTGTGTAGTAGCTCAGTAAAGAAAGCTCCTGCATATGTCTGGGTTAGTGATGGAAGCATGGCCCTGGGTGCTGCATGTGGGCTTTCAGCCACTGCACTCTGCCACTGTTTCCTTGCTCTGCTTTGAGGCCACCATGACTTGGGCAGCTTTGTTTCACCACGTCCTTCTCACATAATATTTCTTCCATTCAGTCAACCAATCATGCATTGAAAATATGAACAAATTAAACATTTTTTCTTCAAGTTTTATGTGTCCCGTGTTGTTTTCTGTTACAGAAAAGATGAATAATATCAAAATTTGTACCAGAGAACTGGAGACATTACTGTGACTGCACCTGAGCATTTGGTTTGGGAACTTTAGGAATTGCTTTCATGGAAGTTTGCAGAGGTTTGGAGATGTGAGCTGGAAGAGTGTCAGTATGTTGTGAGAAGCGCCTTTTGGGTGACTCTGATTGGAACTCAGAAGACCAGTGCACTGTCAGAAATGTGGACAGCAAGGGTCAGGCTCTAGGAACATAAGAACAAAGACTCCTTTAGCAATTGCCCAGGTATCTCACACTGGGTGGAAAATTTGTATTTTGAGTGTGTCCTGAAGCTTTGCAGGAGACTAAGAGAGATTCAGAGCAGTGGATTAATTAATCTGGCACAAGAAAACTGAAGACAGGTCAGTTCAGAATATGTGATGGGTGCTTCTGGCTACTTAATTAGATTTATAGTGAAAATTGGAATGGAAAGACAGAGCTGAAAATTTTGAAGGAAACATAAAGCTTTAAAGTTTGGCATAGAAGGAACTGCATATAAATTGGGGCCAAAGATGTTTGGCTGCTAAAGAGGTTATCAACATAAATGAAAAGAAGAAAGATGCTTTGAGAACATCTCAGAAATCAGCAAGACCCTACCACCCCATCTCAATATTGCAAGCACTTAAGTTTTCATTTGATAAGAGAATCTCTGGGACTTCTGCTCAAGAAAGCCCACCTAGCAAACTAGCTTCCTAGGATCATTTTACTCTATGCCACCATCCAGGCACCCAGAAGCCGCTGCCACTGTGGTCTAAATAAGCTTGGCTACTGCAAGGATAGAAGAATCTGATATTTTCCAGATGGTAGTGGTTTTCATGTTATGGAGAATGCAGTAGTTGCAGGGTCTGAGAGGGCGGGTTCCACCCAAATTTCAAAAAACCAGTCTGAAAGGCCTGGCATGTAGTCCTGGACAAGGTGTATGAAACTATACAAACTAAAAACAAGCCAGGCATGGTGGCACACGCCTATAACCCCAGCACTCGGGAGACTGAGGCAGGAGTTTGAGACCAGCCTAGGCTACAAAGTGAGCTCAAGTCCAGTCTGAACTGCAGAGTGAGACCCTGTCTCAAAAACGACCCAAAGAAAAATAAAAAACAATAAGGCCAAAAGTGCAGGAGTGACCCCTAGAAGTCAGAGACTCCAGGAACAGGGAACATCTCTAGAAGAAAAATGTAGGTTGTGAGTGAAGCCAGTCCACTCATAGGAGTGGGAAAATCCAGGAAAATCGTAGGAATGGGGCAAAGCAAACTCTCCAAATGAGCATCTTATCAACGTGTGTCCCAGATGTAGATATGGAGCTATGGGTCTTAACGATTGCCTGCTAGTTTTTAGTTTTGATTTGTTGCAGTTCTTCCCAGGTGGATGACAAATGTTTGCCCTGTGCTGTGGTACCTTGGGATTTTGTAACTTGCTTTAGAATTCTACGGAACTTCACAGCTAAGAGTTTGCCTTGAGTCTCTGGGGTGATGTAGACTTGGACTTTTGAGAAATGCTGGAACTCTTGGCACTGGGGGAAAAGAATATTGTGCTTCGGGTTGTATGTGGCATAGTCATTGTGTATTATCTTAGATGATATTTTAAACTTGTTACTGACTTTACTTGAAGGTTAAGTAGATAGTTGAAAATGTGTTTAGGTGTGAAGTTGACAAAAGTGGATTGTGACTTTTAGTCCTGGTATGTCAACCTCCTTGTATTAGGAAACACTGAGGATATCTGTAAAGCACACTCCTATGCATGTCTGGGTGGGTTATGGAGGCATGTTTGTGTACTATATATGACCCCTTGCCTGTCCTCTCTTAGTGCTGGGTCAGAGAAAGGTGACTAATACAGCATAAATTGAATAACTAAATATGTTTTTCATTGGCTTCTTAAATACCATCTAGAACAATGTGTTTTTGGAGAAAAGAAATGTCTACATAATAGAATAAAGTTAACAGAATTGAATTTTCTTAACAGAAAAACTCAACAGCATGATTATGAATCACTGTTAGTGAGTAGGATGAAAAACATGAGCTACATTTTTCTTGTACGGTTGGAGAGAGGAAGTTAGACAGAGTCAACTGTCAAAAATTAAAAACTGGAAAACTGTAATTAGAAAAAGTAGAAGCCATATTACATGAGGTAGAGCAAGATCCAGGCAAATGGATAAGAAGCAAAGGACTTCTTACCAAATGGAAAGACAGACAAAACTGAGTGAATGAAAAGGCAGAAAACTGATGAATTTTTTAAGACTAGACGACAAATAGATGAAGCCATTATGGATGCAAGATTGGAAAGGATTTGATGGAAAAGCAGCTTGCCATCTTTGTTATACCAATAAGCTATAAGACATCAGATTAGATAATCTAAAGTCACTGAGAAGCAGGTAAGTGTTCTAGATCTGCAGAAAATAGTGAAAACGTAGGCAACGTTTGGCATTAGTCGTTTTTGTCAAGTCTTCCATATATTTTACAGTGATATGCAAAATTGTTACAATACATGAGTTCAGAAAAGCAAAGTACTTATATACAAAATGAGTCATACCCCTTTTTAGACATTTTAATATTCAGTTAACTTGCATCAGGAATATTTACAAATGCCTTTCCTAGCAGTAGACCTCCAGGAAGGGATGATATAAATGTCTTTCTGAGAACAAAATTTAAGAGATGCAGAAATAATTTCTATCTTTGCAAATATGAAAAAGTCAATAAGCTATTATTTAATAGAGATGTATGCAAGGCTTACCAGAAAGAAACTGCGTTAATATTGGCTACCATAAGAAATGTCATCTGCAAACTGAGATTTACTCTACTTTACAAAATTTTCATTAGATTCAAAGATAGTTAGATGATTCTATTTTTGCATTTTTCACCTTTAAACTTCTTCGTAAACATGGACTAGTAGTCAATAGGTTATGTTTTGTAATATAGGCTTATTAAGCGAGAAAAATAAATACTAGGTTAGGTAGAAGGAGCTCTTTTTAATGACTGTTAACTCCAATCCACCTTCTGCAACTGTCAGACATAATGACCCTGTATTCACTATGTTCAGAAGAGTTTTTTCTGCTTCATAATTGAAACTTTTCAATAATATAGACAGTTCACTGCTTTTAACTATAGCACGAGGATTTCAAATAATACACCGTAAACATACTTTCCACATTGCATAATGGGACTCCAAAGAAATCAAACTACCGTGTGATTTTATTTTTGCATAGCTTCTGTGGAATTCTAAATCTCCTTCTTAAGATAGGACAAACATTTTGAAACAGAAAAGATATTCCAAAAATGTTATTTGTTTACCTTTCTAAGCTTTTTAAAACATATACAAGTAATTAAGAATTCTATATAGATTTCAAGTGTATTCACTGCATAAATGATGAAATCTTTATGATAGTTCTATTATTAACTCAAAAGGTGATTTGTATTAAT
This sequence comes from Dinomys branickii, assembly GCA_004027595.1. Lineage (NCBI taxonomy): Eukaryota > Metazoa > Chordata > Mammalia > Rodentia > Dinomyidae > Dinomys > Dinomys branickii. Next base: position 97,759 of record PVLD010005582.1, read on the forward strand.
GTTTTAGGACAAAAAATAACCTCAGCTATTTCAATACGCAAAATAATAAAAACTTCGTGAATATCAGTTTAGTGGAGTATTGTGTCATGATGTTCTGAATCTATTTTCACTTCATAATTCCAGTGATTTGAAAACTGCTTTTGAATGTTTTGTTCTATAAATCTTCTCGTATAATATCAATTGGTATCTTTCATTTCAACTACTTATTTTTACATGATACAAACTATTTCTCTACTAGAAACATAACATATAGTACATTTTGCCAGTTATGCCATCAAATATTCCTACACCTACTCAGAAAATATGAGTATGAAAATAAAGAATGAAATGCTATGGGACTGATTTAAGTGACCTATATCCTAATTATGTATAAAAGTAGAATTTATGATATAAATGTTTAACCATTAATCCATTTAATTGATTCATTTAAATTTAAACAAATAATAAAACTGACATTTGCAAGAAACCAATCCTGAAACTTCCTCAAATTAGCATGATTTCTTGTGAAATGAAAGCATATGTAGCTATGTTTTCTCACGTGCTTCACAGCATTTTTGCTATAGTAATACGATCTAATTAATTACCTGGCATCAATAAACAACAAAGGTACAGTAACTGACCAAATTCACTTACTTGCAATATAACTTGCATTTGTTTCAGGCTTTTAGTAAAGACATTTCAAATTCTCGTAATTATATTTTTCCCTTTTATCAAGTCTTTTCTAGCTTACATTTTTAGGAAAGGTAAATTCTTCATATTTTTACAATAAACATACAAACATACCTAGCTATGTAATTCTTGTAGGGAAACTGTGCTGGGTTTTGGACAACTGAGAGGCACATTTTTTTAAAGAATGGAAGAAGAGAGCATTTAGGTTTCACACATGGCAAAAGCAGAAACATAGCTATTGTGACAGCAAATATACTTTTATAACTTTTGTAGTTTTTTCACACACATTAACTCAACAAATGAAGTGTGGCACATGGCACAGACTTTTGGCTGGATCACACAGAGAGGATGACTGGCATAGAATAAGAAACGAGGGTGAAATATTTATTAGGATTTATAAAATCAATGGCACATTGTTTTACAAAAATATAGATAGATATAGATAGATAGATAGATAGATAGATAGATAGATAGATAGACAGACACGTTACATTTTAGCTTTGTTACCTGTTAGCACAGATGAGAAACTACTTGTGCTGAACATCCAATCCCAGGCTTTGCTGTCTCACTGAGCTACACCCCAGTGCACTAGTCAGATATCTCCATGTCTAAGTCTCTTTTTTACAGTTTTTTACTTGTTGCCCTTCTGATTTGGCAAAGGATCTGACGCAATGTTTACTATATGCATAATTCCTTAGGTCTTAATATTAACTTACATCAAAATAAAAAATTAGTTCTTAACAATGAATTAAGTGGTGCTCATCCTTGATTTCACATATAGTATGGTGGCAATTGTACTGAATACTATTAACATAGAAACATACTGACTGATTAGAACAAAGGTGAAGACAGTCCATACTTAAAACTAAGCTATTGTAGTTATTACTGAAAGAAGGAAATCTTAAGAAATACAGAAATTAAGAAAAAAATGGGAGGAAAAGGATTGCTACGATTTGAGTGGGATTAGTTGCCCAACTGTTCTTGTGTTGGAGGTTTGATCCTCAGGGTGGCAAGATGAGAGGTGTTGAGATCTTACAAAGGGGAGAAGTTAAGGCAAGATACGCAAGTGAACAGCCCATTTCCCAGAATCTGCTGTACTGTCTAAGTGATCTTTGCATCTTACATTCATTCCCATCCTGATGCTGTCAGCCGTGAAGTGTGACACAGGCAGTGGACCACTTCCAAGAGCTAGTGCTGTCGTGCTTGGACTTTACATGTTTCAAAGCTATAAGTAAACCATTTGCTTACAAATTATATAGCCTCAGGTACTTTGAGATAGGAAACAGAAAAAAAATGGGGTGAAATGGGATAGATAGATCATAGAAAAAATTAACAGCTAGAAAAATTTCAGAGCATGTATAGAATTGTTAAAATCTTTAAACAGTTAATTTCCAAAAAAAAAAAAAAGAAAAGCACTAAAATGACATTAATCAGGAAAATGGGAAGTAGTTTTTCTTGAGAGAAATACTTGATAAGCTTGATTTATGTGAAGTTCATTCATTAAAGGCCATTTTCTAACTATTTAGGTGTACAAAATGTGAAAAATTAAAGGATTAGGTTGGGAAAGCTTCTTCCTTCTTTTATGATTATCATAAACACTGATGGGGCAAAGGGGAGGATGATGAATAGAATGTTTCTTTTATTCCCTGGAGGCTTCTTTGGAGAGTTGTAAAGTGATTGAAGGTAAAAGGAAATAAAGTGAAAAACAAACAAAATTAAAGCGTGCAAGTGTTAACAAAATACAACTTTATGATGAGGAAGTTAATTGGGGTGAATATTAACCCTAACCTCACAGCTTTTCATTTAATTAATAAGGAAAAATCATCAAAGTCAGAATAATCATTCATAACATTTTATCAGTTGGCTTTTTATTCAATTTGCTGAAGAGCATTTAGAATTTTATTTCTCAGAATTAATGATGGAGGACCCTGAGAGTATTTTTTT
>PVLD010005582.1:100471-110704 GCA_004027595.1 Dinomys branickii
TTTATATTATACAGCATCCAGTGCAAATTCCCTACTATCTTATCTATAATTTGGTATTTCCTTTAATGTTTTTGTGTTAACTAATGTGAAGATAACTATGTAATACAACATCCAGTTCTAATTCCCTACTATATTCTGTATAACTTTGTATTTTCTGTATTGTTTATGGCTTTTCTGGTTCATATGTCTCTATTCTTTTATCTTTAAAATAAAATTTAAAAAAAAGCTGGAAAAAAAGAGTATTTTTTTAAATTGCAACTGAATTTAGAGAAGGACGAGATTAAATGTTAATTGACAATAATCTTCCTTTGAGGAAGAGTCAAACACCAACTTTCAGACAGTATTACAAAGGGAAAATGTAGCATCTCCACGAGTGTGGGCTCAGCAGGGAAACCAGTGACTCAATTAGGAAAACCATCAGCTTGTCAGTACCTCAAAGGAAGAAACTGCTGATTTCTTAGTGTCAGTATTGCAGATTATTAAGATAGAAATATTACCTATTATATTACAGAAGGCCTGACCAAGGTAGACCATCAATAATTATTTACTAATGTACTGGAGTTCATGAAAGTATAATTATGACAAAGAGTACTAGGATTAGAAAATTTACATTATCACCAATTACAGATTTGTTTCTTGGCTGAAAATGTTTACTGTCCTTAGTAGATTTGGTTTCTATAGCTCCAATTCACTTCTTATAATGAAGTGAATTCACTTCATCCTCTGACAGCATTTCTAAAGAACTAACAAAAATTCCAACTAAGTTCTTAATAAACGATTCAGAATTCTTCCAAACCATACAGTTTCAATGCAATCCCATTCATAAAGCCACACTATTTCTTGCACAGTTAGAGAGAATGATCCTAAAATACCTCTAGAACAAGAAGAGATTGAAAATAGCCAAAGAAATCCTGGCTAAGAAAAGCAAAACAAGTGGCATCACAATGCCAAATATGAAGTTATAGTACAAAGCTGCTGTGATTAAAACATCATGGTACTGGCATAAAAAAGGCACATGAATCAGCGGAATGGAATAAAGGATGTAGAAATAAACCACAGGCACATTCGGCTATTTGATCTTTGGCAAATGTGTCAAAGACACCCTGGGGAAAAGGCAGCCTCTTTAATCAATGGTGCCTGCAAAACTGCATATTCACAAGCAGAACATTGAGTCTAAACTCACCTATATCATTGTGTACTAAACTACAATCACAATCGGTCAAAGATCTAAATATTAAAACAGAAACACTTACTCTGCTAGAAAGTAATATAGGTCCAAGGCTTGAAGGCATAGGTTTAGGTCAGGAATTTCCCAACAGAACCCCAATGGAACAAGGAATAATACCAAGAACCAACAGATGGGATTGTATGAAATTAAAAATCTTCTGCATAGCAAAGGAAACAACCACAGAGTAAAGCGACAACCCTACAGAATGGTAAAATGTTTTGCCAGTTGTATTTTGGACAGAGGACTAATATCTAGACTATATAAAGAACCCAACCCTCCCTGCAAAATAAACAATTCAATCAAAATATAGCCATTTGGAATGAAAAGGCACTTCACAGCAAAAGGACAAATGACCAGTAGATACATGAAAAAAGGTTCACCATCAACTGGCCTTAGAGAAATACATTAAAATATCATCTTACTGAAGAAAAAATGGCCGTCATAAAAAATGAAATAATAACCAACGCTGTGAGAATGTGGGGAAAAAGGGATGCTCCTATAGTGATGGTTGGAATGTAGACTACTGTGGAAATAAGTGTGGAGATTCCTCAAAACAATTAAAAGGCAAATATCATTTGAATTTGACCTAGATATTCACCTTCTTGGTATCTTCCCCAAAGCAGTGAAGTCATTGTATTACTGAGATAAATATATATCCTTGTTTATAGAAGCAAAATTTTTAATAGCTATAACCAGGCAACAACACATATGTCCATCAACAGATGCATGCATGGAGAAAATGTGGTGTTTAATCAGAATAGAGTGTTACTCTGCCGTAAAGAAGAATAAACTTGACCTATTCATAGGGAAATAGGTGCAACTAGAGAACATTGTGTTGAGTGAATAACTAAAACACATGGGTTTAAATATCACATGCTTTCTCTTGTATAAGAATCTGAAAAAATATTTAACAAGAGAGACGGAGAGAGAGAGAGAGAAAGAGAGAGAGAGAGAGAGAGAGAGAGAGAGAGAGAAATAGAAGATAGATAAATAGGAAGTAGGGGGAAGTTCAAGTAACTCCCCAAATTATTCCATTGTTTCAAACAATGAGAGGTCAGGTGTGGTGAAGCATACCAAGTTCAAAGCCACCCTGTGCTGTATAGTGAGACCTTGTCTCAGAAAACAAGACAAAACAAAACAAAAAACACAAAGAACAACAAAAAAACAAAAAAAAAATTAAGTTATATGATGATTTATTGTATATGGACTATTAATTTCTTTTTATTTATTGAAAGGGTTTTTTCTCTTTTATTTGCTTTTATTTGGATGTTTTTCTTTTGTCTATGACTGTACTCTGAATAATATTTTGGCCACTCTTTTAAAATCATGAGACACAGTATATTAACCATTGTTGTTGTATTATTACTTTGTCCCTTTTTTGAGAAAAGGTTTTGCTATGTACTTCAGGCTAGCCTTTAATTCACTATGTAGCCCAAACTAACCTTGAACTATCAACAATCCTCTTGCCTTAGTCTCCTGAGTGCTGGGATTACAGGTGTACACCACTTCTCTTGGTTTATCATTTTGTTATAAAGTTTTGTTTTTCACAGAAGAAGAGTGCTTTTTATATTTTATTTATTAATATCTACTCGTGTTACATTAAAACAAAAAAATAATTCCTCAGGAAACTTTGAATCTTTGCAGCCATTTCTTCTATGTGAGTTCCTCAGAAATTATTTTGGAGCAGAGAGATAATGTAATCAAGTGTTTTTCAGCCTAGCACTAATCTCAACAATTTTGTTTACTGAACTCCAATTGTTAATATATAATTTCTTTTTTTTCGTTTACTATGTCATTTTTTATTTTAAACAGAAAAAAATAAAAATAATAAAGCAGAATTTCAAATAGACTAGTGGAAGAGTAACAATAATAACACATCACCTATTTGTTGTATCCAAAATAGTTGTTCAGAGTACAAGACATAGGCATGAAACATTGTCCAGAAAATTACTAGGCCAAGAGAAACCAGCTATACTACTATCTGAGTCATCTTGTGTGTGTGCATATATACATATTTTTTTCCGTTTTCCTGTCCTTCCTTTCCTCTTTCTCCCATTAGTTATTATTTTCTTTTGAACAGTTTCCTCCCTTATTTTACCTTTGGATTTTGTTTACTCTTCCAGATTCTTACACTAAATCTTGGAAACAAATGCCCATCAACAGACGAATGGATAAAAATGATGTGGTTCTTTTTATACAATGGAGTACTACTCAGCCCTAAAGAAAGAAAAATTTGAGACCTTTATGGGTAAGTAGATGCAACTGGAGACCACAAACTCAATTTCTTTACAACCATGAGGTTATGGCTAATACATTGTGTCAATTTGAGGAGTATAGACGTTTAACTAAATAACTCAGAAGTTGCCTATCCTGAGGTGAAAAGGACATGCTCTTCCTGGTCCAGGATGTTGTTCACTGTATCAATTGGAGAAGTTTAGAAGTTTAACTATGTGACTCAGCAGCAAGCCAGGGTCCTTACTTTGGATTCATCCTAAGCCTGTGCAGTGTTGGCCACGGTAGATAAAGCATACAACAGAAGGGAGGAAAAGAGGCTTGCTTCCTCCCCTTTTTGTTTTTGCTCCTTTTGCTGTCTTGTGCTGCCTTGGACTGTTTCACCTGTGCCATGTGCCTCCCTGCCTTGGAGCCAGCTGATTGTAGACTGAAACCCCCAAAAACTGTGAGCTAAACAAACCTCTCCTTCCTTAATTTTGGGCTTTGGGCTTTTGTCTCAGCAAGGAGATCAAAGCAAACCAAAACATACTTATTGGTAGCTGCACAATATAAATAATTGGAAGTTTTAAAGCATCCTAACATTTGGCTCCATAACTAGAGAAAAACCCAGGTACCAGAAACTTCTAAAAATGTCCTTCACGATTTTCAAATGCCCCCAAGGCTATTCTCCATTGCAGCCAATGTCCAATTTTAGTCTATTGCTTACCCAAGGTAAACCTCACAATGCATGTTTAAAATCAGTGTGATGTTGTAGCTTGTATTTAATTATCTATTATGAAGATTAGCAATTATCACTTCAGTGTTTACACCAAAGCTTATGAAGAACGTTAGCACTCAAGGACACATTGCTCATTATTTCTGGTTCTTTCTGTTAACACTTTGCTACATTTGCAGGATCAGGATCTTTCACCAGAGAAGCGTAAGAGTACAGTGCAAGCACTCATGAAAATGCCATTCAGAGAAAGCCTACTTGCAAGCTTGGACCTTCGCTGGTGCCTGGGAACTTGATTTGTGATGATTTTCCTACAGTGATATGTAACTTCCCTTAAGTTATGAGTGTATAATTATGCCCAATGTTTACACTTTAAGAGTCTGTAATGTTGATACATGTTTAGTTTGTTTCCAGTAAAATTTCTTACATGGTTTTCCCTGATAAGTACTTCACATATTGTAACAATTGTGGGGTAGATATTAAGCCTGTCTGCTGTCACTCCGTGGGAGAGGAAGTGTGGAAGCTTATATCTTCTTTCCTCTGAAGGTCATGCACCTTTTGCCTTGCTTATTTCACTTTTCATATTTTCACTCTATTAAATGTTGACCATGCAGTCAGTCATAGGCTTTGTCCTTATGAATCATTCCAGTGAGTCCCCCAATCTATGATCACCTTTGTGACTCCTGACTCAGTGTCTTGACTACATTTCAGACAGAAAGCAAAGCTCGATGAGTGATTACGATAGCGTTTAGGGAATAAGGACAGAAATTGTCAGCTCTGGAAACTCTAAGTTCTGTACTTGTTTCAGGTAGTTTCATCTATACTGAGAATAATTTTCACTTCATTTTCTTTATCTAATTGTTCATGCACCTTTTTGGATAACAGAGCAGCACCTAATCTATGCTACAGGACTTCCATTAGGGCAATATACTCACCATTATCACTTAAGAAATCTATGTCTATGTACCCAATACGGGAAGGGATATCACCACCACAGAAGTCAGCTCCAACAGAAATGCATAAGAGCTCATTCTGTCACTTGAAGAAAACTAATAGTCGAATAATCCTTCGTGTATTTCTGAGGCCAAAGAAGACAGTGCATAGAGTTGAGAGTCCTTCAGTTTAGTATGGCAGCATGAGTCAGATTTTAAAACTGTTGCTCATCCTTGTCCTTAGGTTACATGAAAGAGAAGTTGAACATTCTCATGAAAATAAAAACTCATCATCCTACACATAAATAGGTTATAAAGACCTCAACACAGTTATTTAAAAAATAACAAAACTCACTTTATAAATGAATGAGTACCTTAACCACACTCTTAGGTATTTTTCTCCTTTTCTAGATGGTGTCTACCCTTTAGTCTAATATACATTTTAATTTCTCCTAGGGCACAATATATCTTGTTTCTTAAAAACCTTTGATAGTTCCTACTACTTGTAGGTTGCTAGCCTTGTCTATCACAAAAACTTCCACATTTACTGAAATTCAGTTAGGGGACTATTTTTATTTGAATATACTATGACCTTACTTTATTATGAAAATTTTGTTCTCAGAGGTCTAGCTCAAATATAACCTCTTTAGTAAAATATTATATTATTTTCAAACCCCTAAGTATTCCAATTCAAGCAAACAGAAGAACAAATTAAGAAAAAAAATAAAAAGTTACTTCTTACTAGCAACAAAGCCAAGGAATCAAGGCCCTGTTATATAAGGCTGATTTTGGGTTGGGGGCATTGGTCTCAAGTCTCTTCTGAGTATGTCAAATTTTAAAGAATGTTTTTCCCACTTGATAACCAAGTTGATCATTCAATCTCCAGGTTTATATTATCTTTAAAAAATAAAATAATTTCTGATCCAAGGTGTATGCAGTTTCTTCTGGGGAGGAGCATAGTCTTTCTATGTAGTGCAGGCTGAACAAGAATTTGCTTATATAGCCCAGGCTGGCCTTTAACTCAGGACCAGCCTCCTGCCTCAGCCTCCTGAGTGCTGGGATTACAGGCATGCGCCACCATACCTGGCTTACAAATTCTTAAAAAGTCTTCTAAGTGTTAGTCAGTGTGAGGAAATCACTACTTAGACAGAAAATTAAGACTATACAATTTGTAGCTCACCAGAATGGCAGAATCACAAAGAACTGAAATAGGCATTATACATGTACAGTTTTTTTTTCTGTAAATGGATATTTTTTTCACTGCACTTTTATTGAAAATATAGTTTTTCTTTTTTATAAAGCATGCTATGTGATTTACCACATATTTCATTATAACTCTTTCTTTTGAATATTACAATCTCTTTTCTCCACGTGCCATTGCTAATATTCCCATACAACCACATACAAATATATACAAAATTTTTCTAGCACACTTTTTGATCTAGACTAAGTTCATATTTGAATTGAATTTGTTTAGTTTCATGGTTGAACTACACACTCTTTATTCCATGACTGTTATTTTTTGTCATAATTCTGAACAAATCAGGATTTCTCATAAGTATTTATTGACATGTTTCCTCCCTGGCAGATAATGACCAAAACTCCCATCAGTTTTCCTGGGCTTCTACTATGGCTCAGGGCTGGAATGGACTCCACAGGCCGGCAGATTAAAAACTTGGTGCCCAGTGTTTCTGCACAGGAAGGGGGTAGAATCTTGCATGAGGAGCAACCTAGAGTTCCTGAAGCCATTAAGTCACCAAGGGTGCACCCTCTAGGAATCCTGGGAGCCGGTCTCCTCCTCCCCTTTTCAGTTTTCCTGTCTCATGTAATGAGTAGTTCTGTATCACCATGAGCTCCTGGCTTTGAGGTGCTGCCTCTCTGCAGGCCTAAAAGCAACAGGACCAAGTGACTCTAGGTCAAAATCCCCAAATTTGTGAGCCAAAAATATGATATACTTTTCTCTTCACAAGCTTTTTATCTCAGGTATTTGTTGTAAAAATGGAAAGATGACAAACACAGGAATTAACATGAGAATGAAGGATTAATTTTAGTTGGAGTTATATGAAATTACTGGTAGTCAAATATTTTTTACACAAGTAAAGGTCAAACAAAGTAAAAATATCTCTCTCTTTCACACACACACACTTGCACACACACACACACACACACACACATGGATGCTTTTTACTCTAAAAATTCTGCCTTTGGGACTACAAGCATTTCGCACTAATCTCACTGATATCTCCCTTTCCATTTTGTGCAGCTATATGTGACTCAAAGCTTTTAAAATCTGCTGCCACTGAAATGTGAAGTTGTGTTCTCCTGTATGCGGGATCCTTTTCCTGTAACCTCTGTCTTCTTTTCTTTTTAAGCTGTTAATATGATGTATGTTTTCCTATCACTAACATGCAATCATTCTTTGAGTATTTAGAAACAATTTTCCATTCTGTGTCTTCTAATTTCCTGATTTCAAAACCAAATTCTTCCTTTTTTTTTTAATCTTGCAAGAACATGTAAAGATCAAGCCAGCTCTGTTACAGACTAACACAGTTCTCCACATTGTTTCTATGGCATTTTAGAAATGGTTTCTTTTCAAGAAAGAAAGTAAAACCCCTTACAAATCCACAATATTACACTCATTCACACGTGAAAATATCAACATCACACCTCATCGTTGCCTAATCACTTCTTACCCAGTCATTTCCATCTTTCAATGCAAATTCAAATTTCTTCTTGTGTTACTACAGGTCACAGAAAGGTACATCCTCCGACTTTTTTGAAAATTATATTTCTAGAAAACGGAAATGAAAACATGGACCTTGCTCGCTACCACGTTGTGGAACAGACACTAACAATTTATAGCCTTTATTGCATTTAATCTTCATAACAAATTTAGAGATTGGCTTCACTAGTTACGGTAACACCTTGGATCATAGCACTCGTGTGTGCAAACAATATGATGCTCAAAGAAGTGTTGGGCACCGTTTTGTTTTTGTCTGTGAACTGAGCATCCAGAGAATCCAAATACAATCACACTCATTGATAACCTATGAGAAAACAGAGACTTATAGGAAGAATTTTCTGTGTTCTATCAAAAGTGACAAATATTCAAGCCGTTTGGTCTCAGTGCATACAAAATGTTAAGCACTGCATTATTGATTTCCACATTTTTCACAAGTCTTTGTGCAATAGCTCATTAAAATATTTTGCTTTACTGTTTACATTAGTTAAGAAAGTATGTTTTGTTTATCCAAACAGACTAAAGTCCTTTGTTCTGGGTAATTAATGGTGTGAGTTGGACATTACTTTGTAATTATATAAAAGTGCATGCTACAGGTTATACAACAATGTAGGGAAAAGCTGGCTTAAAATGACAATCCAAACAGAAACTTCAGTATGACTACTGAAAAAGTACCTTGCAAAATAAATAGTCTTCAAGTTTTAGTAGTTCAAAATATTCTAAGGCCTACTTATGAGATGTGCATTCATACATTTATCAACTTTCAAAAGAGTTAACAAAAAGCAGGGTAGCATGATGCATCCTTGTAATGCTTGCACTCTAGAAGAGTGACAAGATTACCCCATTCTGGGCAATATAGCGCCTCTGTGAGCCCAATCTCAAACTAAAAACATAAAGGGTTGGTCTGTGTACAGCCCTGGGTTCAAACCCCAGTACCATAAAAAGTTGCACTAATCAATCAGAATTTAAAACAAAACTTTCAATTATAATATAAATTCTATTGTTTGTAATATGATAGCAATTTATACTTGTAGGTATTACATCATTAACATTACTTAAATATATTTACATTTTACACAAATAAGCATGCTATCAAATTCCACCTGCAAAAATTATGATCAACAGAAAAACTCATTAGCTGAGTAGAAAATACTATGATACATAGTGCAGATCTTTAATAAAGGAAAATAGTTTATTAGCATATATTATAATTTGAATAATTGGAATAATGCACCCTATAGTTGAATGGGAAAATTAACTTTTATAAAGTGGATTCTCCTCTAGTTGTAAAGCAATTAAAATCAAAGAATCCAGAAAGTTTTTAAAATTTAGCAGAACTAACGTTGTCACTACAATTGGCCTTATTATTTGAAAGTCCCTTTAACAATGCTTAACAATGATAGAATGATGTTAATATCTTTGACATGTAAATTTTAATGAAGAAATTTTGAAATTCCGCTGGTTTTATAAAATTTTACATCTTTTTTAAACATAACTTTAGAAAAGAAAATCAAGCTTGCTGCCTGCTGCTTTATGCTGCTGCTTCCTGTCTGCTTCGGCATGGGCTGTTTTTCGTCTGTGAGGCCCCGCTGCCACACTGCCCTCCCTGGGAACGCAGCAATTACGAACTGAAACTTCTGCAAACTGTGAGCTGAGATAAACCTTTCCTCCTTGAACTTGTGACTTGTCAGAGGGATCCGGGGAAGATGGCGACCAGGTGAGCAGCAAGGGAGCGAACCTCCTTAATAAACACCACCAGCTCGAGACAGACTTGGCGAGCGTGAATGCCGGGACCTCGGCTGGGAAGTTTAAACTGGGCATATTTGTCTGAGATGCCAGGGGAGATGTGGTAGGGCGGACCAGGCTGCCGGGGCGAGACGTGGGAAAGCCCCAGACGCTGGGAACCAGGGACGATCCGCAAGGGGAAGAAGGGCAAAGCCGGCTCGGTCCCTCCCGCCTCCCGAGCCGGTGCAGCCCCCCGGTGACTACCGACAGAGATCTGCTTGCTGGCGGCGGAGACGCCCGGCAATCCCACGTTTCGCGCGTGTCGGGCGGGCCGCGCGGAGGGCCCCAAGCGCCGGGAGCGGAGAGAAAGATTTACTGGGTCCTGACGCCCTGAGAGCACGGACAGCTCGATCCCTCCGGCCTCCCGACCCGGCGCAGCTCTGTGGCGACTCCCGACAGAGATCTGCTCTCTGGCGGCGGCAACGCCCAGCGGTCTCACGTTTCGTGCGCATCGGGCGGGCCGCGCAGAAAGCCCCAAAGGATAGACTGGCACCTTGGAACCTTCATGCCTGCAGGGACTCCAATAACTGGTGAGATATCGGCGCTCGCGACCAGATCACCGAGTGGGGGAGGAGATCCATCCCTATACCTGCAGGGAACCCTG
>PVLD010005583.1:0-110491 GCA_004027595.1 Dinomys branickii
CTCCCTTGCTGCTCACCTGGTCTCCATCTTCCCCGGATCTCCTCAATAGTGGCTTCTTAGACATGACAAAAAACACAAGTAAAATTAGATAAGTGAGATCAATGTAAAAATTATTGTGCTACAAATATAATTAAATAAGCAAAGAGACAATGTAGGGTTTATTCACAAAACACAACCTAAGAGAAAAAATGGGCTAAATTTTGAACAGTCATTTTTCCCAAAAGTTATCCAAAAGATTAAGGATCCTATGAAAAGATTATTTGTATTCTTAGTCACTGGCAAAATGCAAATCAAAATTACAATGAGGTACCATTTTATACTCAGTAGGGTGGCTAAAATGAAAAGACCAAACATTAACAAGTGTTAGTGAGAAGGTGGAAAAAGATAAACTCCTCATGCAGTGCTGGCGAGAGTGGGAACTATTTCAGTCAATTTGGGAAATAGCTTAGAGGTTCTCAGAAAAGTGAAGCACAGAGTTATCATATGATTCCTCAGTTACATCCTTAGTGTATACCTAAGAGAACTGAAAATACATATTCAAATAAAAACTTGTGAACTAATATGTGTACCATTATTATAAATAGCAATAAAAAATGCAACAACCCAAATACACATCAAATGAACTTTGAATTCATAGAATGTTGCAGAACCATATAATGCAGATATTTGGCAATAAAAGCAGTGAATTATTGATACATGCTACAACATGAGTGAATCCTGAAAACATAGTAAAGAACCACTCACAGATGTTCATGTTGTATATGTGCCTACTTATCAGCAAAGGAAAACCAGTCGCGATAGAACTTAGATTAGCAGTTGTCTAAGAATGAGAGTGGGGTTTCTTTTCAGAGACATATACAATGTTCAAAATTGATCTGTGCTTGTGGTACATGGGCCAGGGCATTTACTAAATATGTTAAAATCTATACCTTAAAATGGTGTTTGCTGTTTTGTTTTTGTCTTTGTTTTTATTTTGTTTTGTTTTTTTCTCTTTAAAATAAAAAAGTAGTTTTCGTATTGCAAGTGAATTATCTCAATCATATTGCTTTAAAAGTATAAGTAAGTAGAACAACCAAGCCATCAACAGAAAACCAATGTGCTGTTACTATACAGCATTCACACAGCACAGTATTCCCCTGCAGTTGACTGTGGTTTAGGCATCCCTGTTCTAATCATAGATTTACTCTTTATTACCTCTGTGACTTTTAAGCTTGGCTGTCCGAATCTTCATTATTCCATCTAAATTGGAAATAATAGTGTCCATGTCATAGGTTTGCAAAAAGGATTAAATACAGATATAAAGTGATTAGCAGAGTGCCTCATACAACTAAGTATTTTGTAAATAGTTGCTTTTTTCCCCCATCTTCTTCAGTTTTGGAAAGGGACCCAGGCTCAGTCAGCACTGCATTTTCTAACACCTCCAACCAAGGCACCTCCTAAATAGCTGTCACAGTGCTTTATGACTTTGGATAATGTGGATGCTTTGTGTTGGCACATGTATGGGGTTCAACAAAGCAGCAAAACGTGGGAAGAGCGTGGACTTGCTCAAGATAGAAATACATTCAAAATCTAAGTCCTCCATGATGGCCTTTCAGTTAATCCTTTCAATTTTTAGTTTCATTAATCAATAGATGAGTCGATCGTGTCTGCCTTGACAGGCTATTGAGAGAATTAAATGTCATGAGCTCTGGTCAGTTAGAAAATTCCCATCACTGCTCTTTGGCACTCAACACACACTCCACCAATAGGAGCTGCCTTCACCTCCTTCCTCCCAGCCTCAATAAAATAACACGATCTACTAAGAGAATAAAAACGCACTTGACATAAGCGAGAAGAAAACACCTTGGCTGGTTACTTTTGCTGTCCAAAAGATCTTAGCCAGAGTTTCCTAAATAACTCCAATTAAGAGGTATTTTTTGTTGATATACACACACACTGAGTTTTCTCTCTCTTCTCACAGTGATAAGGTTAGACAGAAATAGACAGAAACTTCAATTTCATATAGAATTTGATGAAAAATTTAGAACTCTAACCACTCCTGCTCCCTAAATTGGCATTTATTAGCATTATGAGGTGAGTTTGCAAGAGAGAACTGCATCAAAAATATGCACAGGGCTCCTGGAGATTTACTTTCTGGAAGCGATGATGTCTTACTGTCAGTCTTTGAAAGAAATATCAAAAAGGTAATGTGAGCTGAAGCTTAAGATTTCTCAATATGTCCATTTGAGTTACAAAGGATTTTTATGCTCCATTTCAGACATTATTTAAACATTGTTATTCCTGCAAACATGCCATGCAGAGATAAGGTTTTGCTCTGAACCACATCGAAATGCAGATTGGTCTAGAAAGTCAGTTTCAAAGTGCCTTCTTCGAGGTAACTGTTTATTAAGCCTTGGAGGAATTTCAATTGCAAACCTTTAGTGGAAGGGGGGTGGGGAGTAAGATTTGTAATATTCTCCTTAGTCATGTGATTTGCACAACACTGGTACAGTTATAATCTAAATAAAGTTCCAGGAGCCATCAGGGCATTATACTGTAGCTGCTTCATTTAATCTAATGGTCCACATTTAGGTAATTTCAATGCATTTTAATCTATTTAATGATCACCTCTCTCAGGTGATTTACAGCAGCTGGATATCTGGAGCTTTGGTCCCCAGGAGCCATGCTCCACACAATAAACTGGGAGAAAATGCTATGGAAAAATGTATGTTTTGTGTAGATCTGCCTTCATTAAACAACAGAATAATATTTGCTGAGGATGCTCCATGTGTCTCACAAGATTTACTAATGGGTTCTATATTGGCACCCAAAGAACAGATTTAATCCCAAATTCTTTGGCTAATAATGTAGAATATATTGAAGTACTGAATTCTTTAGTAGAACAGATGGACACATACTTACAGATACATTTCTTTAAATCGGGGTTGGGGATATAGCTCAGTGGAATAAGCGCCCGCCTAGCAAGCATAGGGTCCTGAGTTCAATCCCCAAAGAAAAAAAAACAAAAACAAAAACAAAAACAAAACAAAAAAAGAATAGACATTTCTTTAAATCAAGGTTTCCTAGAATATTTTATAGAAATATCAATTACAATAGTTTCCTACAATTGGGAAGATTTAAAAGTTAACTACTTTCAGTCACTCAAGATTCTAATCAGTCTTGCAAGGGAAGAACATATTCTGTTTGTATAGTCTACTGTTTCTAAAACTAAGTTCATCACAAAATTCTCTTCAAACGGTAACTCCCTTAACATCCTGTAGAACATACTTCAGGGGTGATAACCTTAGTATATACCCAGTGTCAGATGTTTTTGGAGGAAAAATAAAACACATTTGAAGACAGACCTATCTAGGCTTCTGTCTGGCACTTACAAGCATTGTGATCACACATCATGAGCTATTTTAGTTCTCTGAGGTTTGCCTTTACCTTTTGGAAAAAAAGATGGTACTAAAAACCATCTTAAAGAATTTCTCTGAGCTTCAAGTGGGAAAAATATGCAAAATTACACAGAAAGTACCAGACACATAGTAGGATTAAATTCTTTCTATGCTCTATTCTCTGAACTCTCTAAAAGGCTAGATATACACTCATGAATAAGATGCTTCTAGCCATTCAGATTTTTTTCTAGATGAATATCTGGTCTCTGTTTCAGTTGATCCTCTGGACAGTTGTCTTAGGAAACTTATGATGGGGATCTCACCACAGATGAACACTTGTCTTGTGTCAGATGTGCTTTGCAGTGCCTCATGAGGAAGTGGGCCTCATGATGAGATAGTTGTGTGTTTGTATGTAGGTGACATGTCTAAGTTCACATAGCCATGGTCAGAGAAGTAGGAAATAAATCCAGCAGGATCTCATTAAGAATTTTACCTTAATAAACATTAGGTTGATACTTGTCACCAATATATTCTTAATCCTTTCAATCTGTATAGGTGACCAGTCATGAAGTACTTGAAGTCAAAGAAAGGGGAAGAGAAAGAAGTACAAGAAGAAAAGAAAAGAAAAGAAAGTCACAGAGGCACCGCGTGAAGGAGACTCAAGACAGGTGAACAGTGGATGAAGGCCAAAAGGAGGCTTGGTGAAACTGGAGCGTCACCACTTGGCACAAGCTGTGAATTTGTCAGAGCCTGGCAACTGGCATAGCACATTAGGCAAAGTGAAGTTCCAAGCGATTAATGTAGATTAAAGTACTATTTCTTGGGCCAGGATTTTGTCCATCAAATGTATCTGGACAAAAAAAAGGTGTTCATATGATAGGAGTATAAATTATCAGAGGTATTATGGAGGCCAGTGTGGAGGAACCCTCAAAAAATTAAAAAATGAATCTATGGTCTGATCCAGCTATCCTCCTCGAGGATACTTCAGCTATTCTACTTGAGGGATACCCACAATCCCATGTTTACGGCTACACTGCTCACAATGGCTAAAGTATGAAATCAGCCAAGGTTACCATCAACAGATTAAGAAAACAAATGTGGTATACATACATTATGGAAAAGTATTTAGCCATAAGAAAAATGAAATCCTATAATTTGCAGCAAAATGGATGGAATTCAAGGACTTTATGTTAAGTAAAATAAATCATAGATATAAGGACAAGTACTCTTTATTCTATGTCTTATGTGGATATTAAATAAAGGAAACCTGAATGTAGAATAGTGATTACTACAGATTCAGAAGGGTGCAGGGTAAAAGAAAGGGTACATAATAAAAGGCTGGCTTCGATCACTGCATATGCACAAATATCACACTAAACCCCTTTTAATATGCATTATTTATAAAAGCCAATCAAAATAAAATAAAATAGTCATAAATTTTGAAAGATAAACATAAAACTACATATAAGAAATGATATAAATGTACCTACACTTCCATCCTAATAGTCTCACTTCTCTAGGAATTTGTGGTCTGTAATTAAATACTATCTGTAAGTATGAGGGGCGTATAAGAGTTTAACTATAATAGGAAACAATTTGGAAATTTATTTTACTAAAATTATCCTGATGAGGTACTTACCATTTGTTTAATGAGTAAATATATGCTGAATCAATTTATGTCCATCATGTATTTACTAATGCCTGGAATTGAAATGTATAAAGAAATATCAACTGAACTAACATGATTTAGCTATCCCACTACTGGATATATATCCAAAGGAAGTGAAATCAGTGTATCAAATATGAACCTGAATTCATATATACAGCACCATTAACAACAATGGAGTCAACTGAAGTGTCTATTCATGGATAAATGATAAAGAAAATATATACATGCACAAAAGAATATTATTTGGTCACAAAAATAAGGGCCTCGTGTCATTTACAGCTACAAAGGTGGAACAGGAAAATGTTATGTTAAAGGAAATAGGCTGTCATAGAAGGACAAATTCTACATATTTTTACTCATATATGGAAGCAAAAGTTGATTTCATAAAAATAGTAAAATAATCATTATGAGAGGTTAGGAAGAGGGGGGCAGAAAATATTCAAGGAAGTTAAACTGTAGTTACTAAAATGCAATTAGGTAAGAGGAATAAGGGTTAATATTATGCAATACAGAAGGGTGATTATACTTACAACAATTTATTATATATTTTATATAAGGTAGAAAGGAGTTCTCTAACAACCAAATTCAGTAGCATAGCTAGATACAAAGTCAATGCTCAAAAATCAGTATCATTTCTGTACACAAACAACTAAACTCAGAGAGAGAAATTAGCTGAATCACACCCTTCACAATAGCATCCAAAAATGAAATACAAAGGAATCGATCTATCAAAGGAAGTAAAAGAGCTATATATATATATATATATATATATATATATTTTTTTTTTTTTTTTTTTTTTTTTTTTTTTTTTGGTACTGGGGATCGAACTCAGGACCCTGAGCTTGAGCTTGCTAGGCAAGCGCTTATTCCACTGAGCCATATCCCCAGCCCAAGAGCTATATATTGAAAATTACATAGTCTGATTTGGTGGTGCATCTCTGTAATCCCAGCACTTGGGAGGCTGAGGCAAGAGAATCATTGCAAGTTCGATTTCAGCCTGGGCTATGAAGTGAACTCAAGGACAGCTGAACTACATAGGGAGATCATGTCTCAGAAAGGCAAAAAAAGGCAAAGAAAAGAAAATTAGAGTATTCTTAAAAAAGAGATTGAAGAGGATTTCAATAAATGGAAAGATATTCCTTGCTCGTGAGTAGGAAGAACCAACATTGTGAAAATGACCATACTTCCCAAACTGTTACATAGTTTTAAGGCAATCCCAGTCAGAATACCATTAGCATACCTCACAGATCTACAGAAACCATTCCTAAAGTTCATCTGGAACCAGAAGAGGCTTGGATTGGCGAAAATAAGGTAGAAGGCATCACAATCCCAAACTTGAAATTATACTATAAAGCTACTGTGATAAAATTAGCATGGTAGAAACAAAAATTCAGTGCTGAGGCTCAATGGAACAGATAAAAGATGCAGCAGAGCCAGGGATATAGCTCAGTGGCACAAGCACCTGCCTGGCAAGCATAATGTCCTGAGTTCAATTCCTGGTACAAAAAAAAAAAAAAAAAAACCAGGATAAAAGATGCAGCACAACTACAAACACACCTTTTCTTTGACAAAGGGGCCAAAAGTGTTTACTGGAAGAAAGGTAACCTTTTTATTTTTTTTATTTTTTATTTTTTTTATTTTTTTTTTTTGCGGTACTGGGGATCGAACTCAGGACCCTGCGCTTGCTAGGCAAGCGCTTATTCCACTGAGCTATATCCCCAGCCCCAAGGTAACCTTTTTAATAAACAATGCTAAGAAAACTGGCTTTCCACATGCCAAAGACTAAAACTAAATCCATGTCTTTCACTGTGCACTAAAGCCAGAATGAGTCAAAGATCTAAATATTAAAACAGAAACACTAAATATGCTAGAAGAGAAAGTAGGTAGAAATTTTGAAGACATAGGGGTAGACAGAGAGTTCATGAACAAAAACCAAACTGCATGGGAAATGCTTCAAGGAATCAACAACTGGGTTATCATCTTATTAAAATTTTTTGCATCAAAAAAAAATTCACCAAAAAAATGAAAAGAAAAGCTACGAACTGGGGAAAAACTTAGCCAACTATTCCTCAGACAAAGGACTTCTATCTGGTACATAGAAAGAATTTTTAAAAATCAGATCCCCTAAGTTCAAAGGCCCAATCCAAACATAGGTATCTGAGATGAGTACACAATTCTCAGATGAAGAAATACAAATCGAAAACAAATATATGCAAAAAGGTTCAACATCATTGATCACTTGAGAAATGCAAATTAAAACAAAACTGATATGCCATCTCAATCCAAAAAAATGGCTATCATTAAAAAATCAACCAATAACAAATGCTGGAGAGGCTGTGGAGAAAGAGGAACCCTTCTCCACTATTGGTGGGAGTGTAGACTGGTGAAACCATTGTGGAAATCAGTATGGAGATTCCTCATGAGAATGGAAGTAGAGGTCCCATTCAGCCAAGCTATTCCCCTTCTAGATATTTTCCTAGAAGAATTAGAAACATCATACCACAGCAATTCAAGTGCACTCATGTGTATAGCAGCACAATTTGTCATAGCTAAATCTTGGGAAAAACTCAAATGCCCATCAGCCGAGGAAAGGATAAAAAAGATGTGGCATTTTCATACAATGGAGTATTACTCAGCTATAAAGAAAGATAAACCGGAGGCTTCTATAGGTAAATGGATGCAACTAGAGATGATATTCATAAGTGAAATAAATCAGACTCATATGTGTTAACATTGTATTGTCTCCCTACTGTAAGAAGCTGAAAGGGTAAATAAGATCCAAAGGTACAATAGATATTGTGAGAGGAAGAGAAACCTCTCAAAAGGAAAGAACAGTTGGGATGAGAGAAAGGAGAAAAGAAGGAAGATATATATGTGTAGATAGATAGATTAGATAGATAGATGGACATAGATATATATAGATATAGAGAGATATATAGAGATATCTTCCTATCTATATATATATATTCCTTCTTTGTATATCTATCTATCTATCTATCTCTCTATATATATATATGTGTGTGTGTGAAGGTAACTGCACTACTAATTTCTATTAATTTATTGAAAGGAACAGTTAGTGCTTATATTGGTTGATCAATTTTACATGTCTCTGGTAATCTGAGCAACTACTTTGAAGATAACAATATGAAATGTAATAGCCATTGCTGATTTCCCATTTCTTTGTTTTAAAATTCTGTATAGTTTTTATTGTTTTGTATGCTCTTTAAAATAAAAAAAGAAAGAAGTTCAGAGGTACTAACAGAAAGAAATGATAAATATTTAAGGAGATGGAAGTGCTAGTAACTCTCCTTTCATCTTTTCATATTGTATCACTATATCCAGTTATCACACTATATCCCATAAATATATGCAATAAAACATAGGATAAAATAACTTTGAAAGAAAGGACAAAGATGAATGAGATCTAGAGCTGTACTATAAGGCCGTGTGTGGTCTAGGGAGTGGACTGACTCATCTGAAGTGCTTTAGAGGAAAGCTAAAGTAGTAAAGCTAAAATAGTCTGTGTGGCTACAGACTATTCACAGGTTGAGAGAGCAAGTGGACTGACTGAGGACAGGTTCAAGAAAGAGACCATAAAGTATGGGAATCTTTGAATTGGAGGCTTACAAATTATGTCTATAGGTATAAGATGTAAGATTTAAAAGTATCAGTGAACTTTGCATAGGACCAGGATACATGGAAGACAAAGGAAGTATAAGGGATTATTGTGTTCATGGCTGAATGCTTGGTGAGTAGTACTTAATCCAAATCCATGTGGTGGGTGCTCTCAAATATAACTCAGTATTACCTTTAGGGAGGTTGTAGTGCACTTTGTTCTTAAATGGCTCCTATGCTGGTATATAACTACATGGAAACTTGATTTGACTTTTAATCCCATTGTGAATTCTTTCCACGTAGAGGCCTCTCCCAATTTCCCTGCTGCTCTTTTAATTTTGAAAATGTGAAAATGTTGTGCAAAAATAAGTTGTC
Organism: Dinomys branickii; assembly: GCA_004027595.1. Taxonomy (NCBI): domain Eukaryota; kingdom Metazoa; phylum Chordata; class Mammalia; order Rodentia; family Dinomyidae; genus Dinomys; species Dinomys branickii. The sequence goes on from PVLD010005583.1 coordinate 9,037, forward strand.
TGAACACAGGAAGAAAAGGCATTTTAGCAGTGGGGGGAGAAGGCTTGTGCATACTGCCGGGAGGGCGGGAGGGGTGGGTGCAAAGAACACCCTGAACTGGCCTTTTTAGGAGATTACAGAATGAAAAACAAAAGACAGATTTTCAAACTAGATTTCCTTTCTGAGAGAACATCCTTAGACATCACTATTAGTCATAGATACATAATTTAAGGGTTCAAAAGAGATGTCAGAAAACAGTTTTCATACCAATTTTTCAAACTCAAAATGGAGGGATGAAAAATACAGGAGGTGCCAAGGTCCTGAACAGGGATATTTTTCAGGCTTCATGTCCCAATGAGGCAATTATGAAAATCTAGTAATTGGGCAGTTACTTTATGGAGGCACCTGACGTTAAATCAACTCAGCAGATGAGAGTTTGGGAGCATAATTTTGAGCATAAACCCATTAAGAAACAATGTTTAAGGTCACAGCGAGTACAAGAAAAACAGAATCTTGTGTTGTACTTACAGGAGAATGTCTCAAGGGAAAAATCAAGATGGAAGCAAACCAACTTGCATTTTTTATTCCTCCCTCTTCTGTGGCTCCCTGCTACTTTTGCTCTCCTTCCCACACACATGTGTACACATAGACACATCCACACACACATGAGCCCACACTATCAAAAGAACTGTCTTAGCTCTGCTAGAATCATCGCTGAACTGATCAATGAACAGTAAAAACTATAAGGAGATATAAAGTTGTAGTGTACTGACAGAAGAAAACCAGAAAATGTAGGGACTATCCAACTCTAACTCAATTGGAAAGCTGGTAAGCATTTCAATCTCAGCACCTCTCAGACGTAGCTCACGTTCTTCCTTCACAGAACTTTCTCCTGTTTCCCCAAAGGTGCATATAAATAGTATTAATATCCATCTCTATGTGCAAATCAGACATATGGGCAGTGTGTGGATCAGTTTTTCATTGCTGTGACAAAATATGTGAAATAAGCAAATTAAAGGAGGAACAATTTATGTAGGCTCATGGTTACAGAGGTTTTAGTCCATGGTTGTTTGGCCCTGAGGCCTTTGGCTCTGCAGTGAGACATTAACATAATGGCAGGTAGTACCTGGCAAAAGAAACTACCTATCTCATGGAGGCCACAAAGAAAAGAGGAGAGAGAAGGGCAAGGATCCCAATATCTCCTTCCAGGGCAAATCCTCAATGATCTTATTCCCTTCTCCTATGCACCACCTCCTAAAAGTTTTGCCACTTCTCCATAGCACCAGATACTGGCAACCAAGCCTCTTAGCATATGGGCTTTGGGGAACAACAAGCATTCAAAACCATAGCAGGTAGTGCTATGGTTTGGATGAACGTCCCAAAAATACAGCAACTAAATTCTGGTCAGGAGCATAGTTCTATTAGTAGGTACAATTTTCCTCTGGTGGAGTGGAGCAGAGATAATGGGAGGTCTGCAGGTCCTATGTCCTACATTCAGACTGTGCAACCCTAACCTCTTCTAGTCTTTCTGTTTCATGGCTCCTGAGAGGAGTCATTTTCTCAGATAAATGCTCCCACCGTGATGTGCTACTCTTCTCACAGGCTCAAAGAAATGAGGCCAACAGATCTTGGACTGAACCCTCCAGAACCAGGTGATAAAATAAACATTTTTCCCTTTTTTTATTAGCAAGGGTCTCACCATGTAGTGCAGGCTGGCCTCGAACTCACAGCAGCCCTCCTCCCTCAGCCTCTCGAATGCTGGCATTACAGGTGTGCACCATTGTGCTTGGCTCATTTGCTCTTTATAAGTGAATTACCTCAGGTATTTACTTCAGTCAACTATGGAAAGATGATGAGTCCAGTATACCTCTTTTATACTGTTTTCCTCTCTCCTTTTTCCCAGTCAATGTCTATTTTCTGTATAGTCCCACTAGTCAACATCCCCCACAATCTCCCACCCATCCCTATCTCCACTGGTGCCATCAGTGTCCAAGGAAATATTACTCCTCGGGAGCACGGGTATAGTCATTAGTTCCCTCATGCTGGCACATTCCTTTCTTGTTCCCACTTGAGTCCATTTTCCCACACTATATATACCTAATAAAGCTTTTAAAATGAATTTCCTTATCCTTTAGAAATCAATATCACTGTGCCCTCCACTCTCTTCCCGTGCTTAAAAAAAACCTTCAACAACTTCTTATTGCTCTTAAGAAAACGATCAAACTCCTTAATGCATCTACGTATCCTTTTCTAATAAGACCTTCATCTATCCCTGTGGACTTACCTGTGCCTCTCTTTTTTTCTACTGTATTAGTATTTGTTTCTAATAGACCCTTAGATTTGCCAATCTTCTGTCTGCAAGACCTTCTCACATTTCTTTCTCATCGAATGGAACAGTTCATTTTATTCCTTAGAACTCAGGGTGATTTCCATATCACATAGAAATCAAATTTACATCTGCAAAGAAGCTTTATTAGCAGGCCACCTGGACAGAAATACATCCTTACTCTAAGCCTCCTTGATACGACTTTCATCATTGTTGAAATAAGCTGTTTAATAATTATCTATTATGCTATAACTATGAATTTCATTAATGCAAGAAAAGATGTCTTCAGTTAACCAATGTATCCTCAGAGACCGAAGTATTTATAAAATGAATAAGTGAATTCTTTGGATGACCTTTGATCTCTTGGAATCACAATGGATTAGTCTGAAGAAATAGAAGGACCTAATGTAAATGTGAGATTCAGAGCCTGCATTCCAAAAATCAACTTCCTGAATGTGAAAGGAGGAAAAAAACACCAAGGAGCCTAGCTGTCTAAAAACTTAATAAAAATAAATTCCTGCTGGTTTCCTATGAAAGAGTGATTTTGATCTTGGGTTTTATGAAAAGAAGTAGACCACCCTGAGTGAGAAATCAACACTTCTGTTCTACTCTGTGCTATAGAGGCTGTTCTTAAAATATTTTCATATTGTCTGGGACCCTAGGACCTTATATATTCAAATAGTCCAGAGGTGAGAAAAGAAGATGGCAAGGATGATTGGAAACTATGAAGTATTATGGAAGGAAGTGAAGAAACACTTGGGACAAATAATGAAGAACTTCCATCCGTGTAGTGAAAGTGACTATGTCACCTACAGGAGAAATAAAGACAAGGTACACCGGGTGAATTTTAAATGCACACAGATGATGGCTTTGAATATAGACAACAACTGTCACTCAGCACACTGAACTGTGGAATAGGCCCTTCCTCACATTGGGAAAACATTCTGCAGTCCATAGTGTCTGCTGATATAACCAGCAAACCTAGAGGGTTGTGAGGTTCCTGTCACTTGGATTGATCAGATATAGGCTGGCTGACCATGTAGTAGTGATAGCCAAGAATTTCTGGAGATTGATGCTATGATGTACTTGGTTGACATTTAACTAACTTTTAGTTGAAAAGATACTGTGCACCTGGAATTGTGTTGGACTTGTTCAAAAACACCAGCTCATTGATGCTGTATGACATCTCTGTAAGGCAGATATATAGGAAAGGGGCATAGGGGATGACTTCAAAGTGGTCCAGCTGGCAAATGATTGTTTTCAGGTCTTTCTTTTTTGACCATTAGAGGTACTTCCAAGGCTCTTGTCCTTTATTTCTACCAATGGGTTTTGACAGAGAACACAGCCTAGCCACAATGACAACCCTTCTCATAACTGAATAAAAAGACAAGTGTCTTCAAAATGGGTCATTTCTGATTAGCAAATGTAGCACAAATTGCACAGAATTAAGAAAAGGAAATACTAGTGGCAAGGAATTTGTGGTATAGGGAATGATGGCTTTCTAATTTAACATTTTATTCCTATCTCAAAGGGGTAAAAGAACAGTGACTAAAGAGGTTATGCCTCAAGTCATTGAAGGGGAAACTTAGAAAATTATGATCAAAACTCTATTATGCTCATAATCAGCATAAAAATAAGAGTACACAGCAGCTAAGGGAAAACTAGCCGTGGATATTGGATTTCAAGTAGAGAAAGTAGAAGAGGAATGAAAACAGAAAAAAATGGGTAGAGGTAATATGTTAATGCAACTAGAAAAGTAAGAGAGCTATTCTGTGATAAGCAGAAGTTAAAGAAAATAATTGTATGAGTAAAGCAAATAATAAAGGACCAACAAGATAAGATACTAAAATCCTAAACTTCCTTCAAAGATGTAGACTCAGCCATGGATACATAAAAAAATAAAAAGGTGCAAACAGACTGTACATGGCAAAATGAGGAAACAATGCCTTGGAACAATGCATGAAAGCTCTAATTGGTGAAAAACATGTAGCTTTTAAAACCTTTATGAAATTATAGCTCCAACAGCATAGCCCCAAAGGCATTGATTCGCCAGGCACTCAGAGCAATCTGAGATGGTGCTATCATCGAGTGGACAAAGACCATGGGAGGTGTTATATTCTAGAGGCTTTTGTTTTTCCTGGAGGATGAAGCCAAATGATGTGAAGGAGAATAAGGAGGAATGTTTAAAATGGCATAGATGAATTTGGGGATGATACTATTTAGGGTTAAAACCCTGCCATATGTTACTGGGATGTGTTCTTTGCCAAGTTTCCTATTCCTTCAAACCTCAGTATTTCTTCTGTTGAGTGGGAATATGGTGACTACTTACTCTGGAGTGCTGTCCGATGTATCTGATCTGAAAGATGTATGTAAGAGGCCAAGCACTTCCCTCCCTACAGGGAAACTATTCCAGTGGCAAAGTAGATTGGTATAGCAAAGTCACTGCAAAACTGAGCTGGGAAGGTGGGAAGGCAATGACCAAGGAGCTTTTACAGTATTCTGAGTACAATACATGTTGATTCTTTGAATCCTCAATTACCCTATGGAAATGACAATTTCCACAAATTTTAAGAAAGCAAAGGGAGGTATAGAACGCTTAAACAAAATGTCTCAGGTACTTCCATTAATAATAGGTAAATAGAGAAGTCAAATTCCATTTTCTGCACATAAAAGCACTATTCTTTTCTTGTATCAGTCAATTATAGTATATCTGACATAACAATATACAATATACAAATCTGTCCAGTTCAGATTCTTGGAGTCCATGACTTACCCTTAGGATTTAGAGTCCTATACTCTTATATTTGAACAGTTTGCGTCCATCTCCACTCCATAAAAGGGAGAAAGCTCCCTAAAACATAGGTATCTTAGGAGTTGACAAATTTCCTGGTGTAGTTTCTGCATCCTTCCATCCCAGTAAATGTGCCATACAGCAGAACCTACAAAGACTCCAACAGCCACTAGCTGCGGAGGAGGGAAGCAAAAGACCAGTGGAGAGCCCTGGGGGGCTCTTACGCTCCATCTTCCCATCGGTTCAGCCAGCGGATCTTTAATCTAGTTAGAAAACTTCAGCCCCGGATGAACATGGGCAGCCGATAGAAATGTATTTTCAGCAAGGGAGGTGTCAGAATGGATTCATGAGAGGTATTTCATGCCTCACAAATCACCCTGAATATTTCATGTACATTAAAAAATTAGTAGACAAAACTAGAGTGGTGGCATATAATTTACCTAGGCTCGCTAGATGTTTTCGATAAAGAGCAGCTCAGAAGATTTATCCGTGGGCACATTAAGCTGAACTTGGCAGAAAATGCATTGGCTCTGTGTTAGCGCCCGTCAGAGCGGGTAGTGAAAGAGCTGCTTTGTGGTGAAGCACAAATATGGGCGTAACAAAGAAAAATATTAGCCCCATTTTTCTTTGTCTCCTACAGAGTGGATTGCTGAGTTTCTGCTCTCTGCAAAATGAGATTTCGCTGCCCGTGTACGAACGCATTTAAAAGGTACCAACAAGGGCGTCTGATGGGCTCATTTGGAAGGGTCCGGTGGGAATGTGCCTCCTGGAAGACAATGAGATCATATTTGAAGTAGGTATGCTACCAAACAAGAAAATGAATTTAATAGGAATATCACTACTATTTACAGCTAAAGAAAGATTGGCCAGATATGCAGAAAAAGAGAAAGAATTCATGGCCTGGGACCTTTTTTATGTTTGGAAACACACTTAGTATGTGACCCTCATCCTGTGGATAAATGTAATGTGAGTTTATAGTAATTCAAACCTCTAAGTTATATTTAGCTAAGGTTGAGAGAGTTTGAAAATTCAGCCTTGAGCTACATTTACTGGCTGAAAAATCAGTGTCTTGCATTTATTCTGTAACTTTTTAGGCTCTAAAATTCTCAGAACTTGGCTCCGGTCTCTCTTTTTTCCACTGCTGATGTGCCCGCAGGTTGGTATTACAAGGACACTCATTTGCCTGTAGCTCTGATTAATGGCTGTGTCTCTATCAGCAATGAAAAGGAGCATTTCTTCTGCTAATGGAAAATCACACAATAATGTACAAATTTATTTTTTTTCTCTACTTGGTACCTTGGCTTTCCTGCACATGGATATATTTTCTGGATTTCGTGTTGTTGATGAATTCTGAGTTTCTTGGCATACATTTGAAGAATGCACAGAGTAATCTCTACAAATAAACACTAGAGAAAGTAGGTGTATTTATGGAGAGGCCGTGGGTTGGAGGCTGTGTGTACTCTCAGCTCTGTATAGCTAGTCTCTTTGGAATCTACTATTCTGGAAAATTTTGAAATTGAAACTTAAGAGTGATGTAGAAATACTTTTTTAGATCTGTAAAGAGTCAAGGAAGGAGAAATGATTGACTAGAAAAGAAAATAGAACAGGAAATACAGACAATTATTGTCTTTCTGTTCAGGTAACCACAGTGATAGTTTGTGCCTCTGAATTACCCATCTTCTCTGGGCACATTCACAGGCTGTTACATTTGAGTCACACAACATATCTGCAACTGTGTTTCCCAGCTTTACGTAGCTGTGATAAATACCTGAGATAAACAATTCAAAGGAGAAATGATTTATTTTGGCTCACTTTTCAGAAGTATTAGTCCATGATCAGATGGCACCAAGGTAGATACATTAAAGGGCATGGAAGAAGAAAGCTGCTTACCTCATGATAACCAGAAGCAGAGCATAAGGAAAAAGCGGAAGAAAAGTCATACCCTCAAGACATACCCCCAGGGACCCACTTCCTCCAACTAGAACCAGTCTTCCACCAGCACCATAACCTATGCACTGATCAATACATTAATCTATTGATGAGATTAATTCTCTCACAATTTAACCATCTAGTTTAACAATCAAGACTAATCACACCAACTTTTAACTCCATTTTGCATATGAAGAAATTGATTCTCAGAGAGCTTTAATGACTCTTCAAAGTCATGATCTTTAAATAACGTAATAGAGGTTGGCTCATAGGATTGAGTAGGCACCTAAATGCTGAGGTTCTTGTTTCTCAAAAAGGCTGAGACCTAGGTAGAGACACAAGAAGCCAAGAAAGTGTAGGAATCTGCTCCTTCCCTCCACCTACCTGAGTTCTTCTTTCTTCCCTGGAGTGAATTTAATACTCCTTTTATGGGTATGGGAAATAAAATGAGATGAATGAGCCTGAGACTTAAATTGTTATAAAACTATTAAAGAGAGATCTGTCTTAAGTTATCACCTAAGGGGCCAGTAAAAAATGGTCATCATAGAAGTGGATTTTTAAATAAAGGTTGAATAAAATTACACCCAGTTACATAGGGATGCTTCTAAATAATCTTTTCAAACAGGGGGTTTACCCAGTGAGATGACCCTCTTGCCTCAGTGCTTATAAGTTTTATGTCAAGATATCCTGTGCCCAGCAAGACTTACAGAATCTTCATTCCTTCTGTGGATATCTCCTGTCCCCTGGGTCTTGTGTTATCTCACTCAGATAAATACATTAATCTTGGTAGGGGGTGATAACCAGTACTTCATTGAAACTAAGGACCTTACTAAAATCTTTGCCAGTGAATATATTACTTCAGCAAACATGTGAAGATCTAATAAGCTCCATCTCCAATACATTGTTCTCTTGCTTAAAATCTTGAAAAGCTTGTCCCAGCTTCCAAAATGAATTATTCTCTCTTCACTGTCATTACCAAACTCATGTTGATATGTTCTACTGACCCTTACATACATCCAAGAGTGCACAGTTAAAGAGTACATCCAAGTAAAGATATTCCAGACCCATTGAAAGACAGATATGTGTTTGCTTTTGTTAAGCCCTGTGCCCATCCTATCAGCAACTCAACATGCAGGTTTATAAGTGTCTATGGATGAGTCTATCACACTGGGATATTTTTAAAGTTAAGGACTGACTGAGACAGCACCACCCTGTGATTGCCTGTTTTGGCCCCAACAGGGAGACTAAAGGCTGAGTGAATGAAAGGTAAATGAATGAGTTCATGGAAAGCTTACTGTATCTACAAAGTGAAAACCTTCTCATTCACCCAGTACATCTTATTTGCATGTTCCCTGGCTCTTGCCCACTCTTCTGTAAACTTTTTAAATCCCTTCACCCTGGGGCTGGGAATATAGCTCAGTGGAATAAGCGCTTGCCTAGCAAGCACAGGGTCCTGAGTTCGATCCCCAGTACCGCAAAAAAAAAAAAATAAATAAATAAGTAAAAAATCCCTTCACCCTATGGAGACTCAAACTACAGTATGCCTCCTTTATGAACATATAACTTACAATAACAATTCACTTTAAGCTGTTTAGTCAATGAATCAATATCAGTGGACTTTTCAATGGATGTTATCTTGGTTACTTTTTCCTTGTTGCTGAGACAAAATATTTAACACCCAAAATTAAGGAAGGAAAGGTTTATTTAGCTTATAGCTTATGGAGGTTTCAGTCCATGTTTGGCTGGTTCTGAGCAGGGTGGCACATGGCAGAGGACAACAGTTCATGGCAGCGATACACAGCAAAAACAGCAAGAGCGAAAAAGAGGAATGGCAGCAGGAATGGCAGCCAGCAGCCTCTTTCTCTCCCTTACATATGCAAACTATCCGTTCTGGGGTATAGCTCTCAAACCCATAATCCCAGCAAACTATCTGCCCTAGGGCAGGTGTAGCTTTCACACCCATAATCTCAACATTGGATCATGGATCAGTCATAAACTCTAAAAGCCACCAAATAACTGCATGAGGATTTGGGGGGACATGCGGACACAAACCATAACAGATGTGGAAAATGTTGGAAGAGAGAATGATCTTAGCAAATTCTGTTACCAGGTGAGGAAGTCTGAGTAGAATACTGCTCCCTCTTGACTGCACACTCAGCTATGTTGAGTAAAATGAGAAACACAGGAGTGAGATTTGGTGATGTTAAAGAGGAGGTGTAGCTGGGTAAACTTTATCTCAAAGCGACAGGAATAGGGATGCAGTATATGTGTTCTAGCTAGCTGGATGCCCAGGGTGTTTGCCTAACAACAGGTGAGGGGAAATGATTACATCTACCTACTTTGGAGGTGTGAATCTTCTCAGGTTTGCCTTGGCTCAAACTCAGATGTTTGAGGCCTACCTAAAAGGTGAAACTGAGATGTGCAGAGCCTGGAAGTGGCAGCCACCAGGATAAGCTCCTCACCTGTCCTTATCCTGCTAGAGGTAGACACTTCACATCCCTGAGAGACCGAGCCTCGTGAAAACCATTTTCTGAAAGCATCAGTCCAGGTGTGTAAAGACGAATAGAATCTACTGTATCATTCTGTCTACATCTGCCCAAGAAAGGCATTATTTCTAGACTCCAGGCAAGATAATTGATCTGAGTCCTGGTAATATGTTATATCTGCATGGAACTTTTCTCAGGTTCTCTTCATGATCACAATTTTATTAACCTTCACATCTTGCAATAGGAGAAGCATCTTGCTTTCTTTACAGATGGGCAATATGGGGCTTAGGAAGTGTGATGCTTCTGCAGAGGATGTAGGGGGAGGGAGGTGAAAGTGTGTCCTGGTTCCTAGCTCGCCTGGCAACCAAAGCTCAGCTTCCTTCTTGTGCATCATTTAAAAATCTCCATAATCAGCCAAAAGATTTATATTTTCTTATTACCTTAGCAGCTTCTTTCAAATAAATCTTTTTTCCCCAACACAAGGAGTAAATTTAAAAGAATATATTAAATACAAAAAATGGGCTTGCAAGGCAAGATTCTGCTTTGACCCTAATATCTCCCTTAGATTCCTTTCTCTACATATAGGCTTTTATCAAACAGGATTCACATTCTCTGGAAACAGGCTGAGGCCTGAGTCATGGCCAAGAGCAGGAGCGGAGGTGTGGGTGTGGGTATCCTCACAGGACAGAGCCAGCAAGTGGATAATGACTGCACGGGACTTCAGGCAGCAGACCACTAATGGCTGATCATTTTCTAAGAGCAGAAAAATTTCGGCAGAAAATAATTTTTAATACAATTACATTGAGAAACGTCTTGAAGAATGAATTTTAAAAATTGAAGTCACTGCTGTTTTTGCATTTCTCTTACATTAGGGAGAATAAAAACAATGTGATTATTGTCATAGTCTTGCGCCAGATCATTTTGGCTCCATGTGTAGCCTCAGCTCCTACTTCCAGGCTTCTGAAAATCAGTTCCATGGGCAACTTTAAAATAAATATCTGAATAGGTTCAGATGCACTCATATAGGCCCACACGGCTTTTCTTAGCACATGGAGTGCATTTCTTACATGAACTTGATCTCAAAAGAGTGTCATAGGAAAGCTAAACTTGTAGGCTTTGTGTTGTGTATTAATTTGCTTCAAAATCCTGCACAATTCCCACGAAACAACTATTCTGAAAGGGGTATGGTATAATTATTTTCACTCTTGATGAAAATACACTACAATTTCAAGAAATTTGGGAACTATTACAGAAAGTGAAGAAACCAAAATGCACACATATTCTCACCTCTCAAAATTAGCTGTTTACAGTTTCATAAACTTTATTACTCTTTAATTTATTTATCTTTTTGGCACAAACATCATAGTATATAGCATTTTGTGTATTTGCTTATTTCTTTTAAGAATCTCTGATATACACTTTCCCATATTAATAGAATTCATCATAAACATTTTAAAAGCTACTCAATATTCATCACATAGTTAATATTATCCCTTTATGTTGTCAATGGAGCCTCCTTGAAAGTATTTCTTAACAAAGGAAACATATAAACAAAGTGTGTTTGAATTTAATTTGGAAAAGAGATACAAATTATCATTATATGTTATAGCTAAAGTCATTTAAAAGCACAAGTGCCCAACTACCTTGTCTCATTCAGAGATATAAAACTCCCACCTCAAAGAAAAGAGACTTTTCTAGGGTTGCAAATGGAATAAATAGTAGAGAGAAGACCTGCATGGAGAGACCCAAGTGATCTTCCCAGCTCCTCATATTTCCTGTGGAATTTATTTCCTTGCAGAAAGACGACAGCCTGGTCCACACTTTGAGAAGGATCATCTGCAAAACCAGCACCTGTGTCCCCACAGGAAGAAGAGATGGGACTAGCTGGTGAGCCAAGACAGGAAAAAAAAATCACGTTATTTCATGTCTAAACAAGGTCTTGCGCCAAAGCAAATTAGGGTGGTAGTCAGAAAACACCTGGGAAAATGGGCTTCATAAGGTTTCAGATGCCAGTGCCAGAAAGGCTACTAAGAACATCATATTCTGGGATGTTTCACATGCTTCATGCCTGCGAATGTTCACTGCAATGTTCAAACAATACTTCCTTCACTTAATGCTTGGGTTAGTTCATTTTCTGTTTCTATAACAAATTACCTGAGGCTGAGAAGGTTAGAAAAGGGTTTTATTTACTCACAGTTTGCAGGGTGAAAGCAAAAGCTTGGGCATCACCAGGTGTTCAGCTTCCAGTGAGCTCCTCCCTTGACTGTATCTCATCATAGCAGATGACATCATCATGGGAGAGCAAACAAAATAAGATACTTACTGGGCAGACAGGATAACAGAGAAATTCAGGGCATCATCTCACTTATGTTATCATAACTCACTCTCGTGGGAAATAACTAGTTCTATAAGAGCAGAACAATCACCCTTGACAACCGGGTGACCATAACAAGGATCTCTATGTTGAGGCCTTAGTTGATGTGTGGCCTTGAACTTTATTTACAGAAGAAGAAGCTAGCCACAGACACAGATGGTATGCTGATGTTTTCAGGTAAACTAGTATGGCTCAGACACACTCCTTACCTTTCCACACCAAACATCCTTCCTGCTCCCATGACTTTTTGCTCCCATAACCTGCAGGTCTTAGTTCTGAACAAAGAAGTCTTTCTACCAGGAGATACAACAATGATACCATTATACCGGAAGTGAAAATATGCCACCATGCACTCCTCATGCCTCTTAAACAGCAGGTAAGGAAAGGAGTTACTGCCCTGGATGAAGTGATTGATCCTGACTACCAGGGAGAAATTAACCACTACCGCATGGTAGAAGGAAGGATGTATGATGTACAAGAGATCCTTTGGGGTATCTCTTAGGATTATTGTGGCTTGTGACTAAGGTCACTGGAAAAATATGCTTCAATCCAGGCAGAACTAAAAATGGCCCAGACCTATCAGGAATGAAGGTTTGGGTGACTCCATCAAGTAAAGAACCATGACAAGCTGAAGTGCTTGCTGAAAGAAAAAGCAATGGGAAGTGGATACTACACTGGTCAGTGTTCTCATTGCTGAGACAAAATATCTAACCCACAATTTCAAGGCGGATAGATTTACTTTGGCTTATAATTTCTAAGGTTTCAGTCAAAGAAGAATAGTTCCTATCTAAGAGCGAAGATCTGAGGCCCAAGAGAGGCAGTAGTGTAGTACCAGTCAGAAGCCAGCAGGCTCCAAACTAAGATGTGATGTTTTCACTAAGTGCGTGAGGGAGGGGGAAAACAGTACCACAATCTGAAAGCCATTGGGATGAAGGATCCTCCGCTACTCAGGGGAGGGTCAGCCTTTTCCTTCCGCTGATAGCTTCAACTTATTGGATGAGGTCCACCCACATTAGAGGGCAACCTGCTTTCTCCACCGCTTTAAAGATTTATATCTTAATCTCATCTAAGTGCCTAAATCTTATCTTAACCAAGTATATATCTCTAGTGCCTAAATCTCCTCTTAATTTCACCCTCATTGAAACATGCAGAATGGCATTTGAGCAAATATTGGGTACTGCATGGCACAGTCAACTTCACACATAAAATGAGCCATCACAGGATGTTATAGTATCTGACATAATGGGAACTCAAAAATGGTGGATATTGGTTATTCTCATTATTTTTAAATTTTGACTCACTTTATTTTATCTCTATCATTCTTTTCATTAATGCAAGCCACTGATAAATAAATTTTAGAGGATTATAAATGCCAGGCATGGTTACAATAATACCTTAATTGCAAACTTGATGCTTGCTAAATTGTGTTTTGTCAGCTGTAACCTTGAAATCTTGTGCATGGTGTTTGCTGAGATGTCATATGCAAAGAGTTTTGGGGAACTTTTGTGATAGGATTCATCTCTGAGTCACCTGTAGAACACACTTTAAAGGTGCTATTTAGCAGTTTCTATGCGTCTCTATTTATATACATATGACTGTACAGCTGAGTCTGCACAGATACTCAAACACTCTCAATCCTTAAGACTTCTGATAAGCGTGGAATACTTCAACCAACTTTATGAATTTAATTAAGCTTTTTGCCACATGGTGTGTTGGAAGAGACAGTAGTTTATAGGAAGACTATAGTCTAGAAAAAATCATGTATTTTTAGAATAGGGACCAGGCCCACAGGGCAACTGGTACATTTTGCTTGTTAGCAAAATAAATTTATTCAGAATTTATGAATTCATAATAAGCCACCTTCCCTTAATGATTAATGATAATTAACCTTTTAAAGCTCCATCACTTACCTGGCCATCTTTGGCTGACAGCCCTTGGAGAAAGGGTAGAATGCTAATGGCAGCAAAGACCTTCCTCTGGTCTCCCAAGGACCTGTAAGGTAGACAACACTATTTCTGTTACACATCTATGAGGCCCAAGATAATTAAGGACAACAAAAATGTGGACAGAAGGGCTGCAGTAATGGGATATTTTCATCCTGAAAGGACTGGTAGACCAGAAACAAGAATGAGCCAGCTCTAGTGCCTGAAGACACTGACTTCAGCACAGTTTTTCACTTGTGTAAATTCAGCTTCCTTCATCTTTAAAATCTGTTAATGATAACTTCATTATCATTAACATTTTAAATTCAGAGTGCTAGGGACTAGCAGGGGGAAAACACAAGTCCTCTTGTCAAACAGTCAGCAGCATATTAAATCTACCTTTTTACTAGTCAGTATTTGTCATGCATCTTAAGATGCCAACATAGACCCTTGACATGCTCCACTTCCTTGGCTGTTTCGGGTCCTGTGACTTCTGAGACTCACAGTATGGACACTGGGAAAATAGATTACAACTGTTTACCAAGGAACACCCTTAGAAACCAATGCCTGTGAGAAGGAAGAAGGGGAAGTAGGTAACAGACAAAGAGAAAAAAACTATGATCTATAAAGCAGGCAAAAATAACAGACTTGGCTTACCCAAAGGAGAGACCTGGAACTAGAATCAGCCTTATCCTAAACCAGAGTCTGTGGACCAAGTCATCATTCCTCTATAGTGACAAATTACTGTATTAGTGTCTTCCAGAACATACAATGACCTTATCAAGTTGGCTGAATGTACACAAAAAAATCTCTGAAGGGATTCAGAGCTGATGGTCATTTGCAGGTGGCATTCCTTACTGGTAGGACCCATCAGAACTTCACAAACAGGGAATATGGTAGCACATTACAGTGCATTAGACACCCACATTTATTCAGCATTTATTGTATGCAGACAGACTTTGCTGAGGCTGGTGCCCTATTTTACCACTTCTCATCACGGGCCATCAGATAAATATTCATAGCCATATGTGCCAAATGGGGAAACCAAGCCAAGGTAGCTTATATGAATAGGATTCAAATTGATAACCAAGTAATAGAATCAACTGACATGTCTATTACCTGATGAATGGATAAAAAAATATGACCTGTTCACAAAATGGAATCCTATGTAGTCATAAAAAAAGATAAAACCTTTTTCATTTGAGGTGATGTGGATGAATGTGGAAGAGTACATTCAGTGAAATGATCCAGACACAGGAAGACAAATACTTCATGATCCCGCTCATGTGGAACCTAAAAATATTGTTCCCATAGAAATTGAAAGTAGAACGGTAAATAGAAGAGGGTGGTGAGAGCAGAAAGAAGGGAGGTAATGGGGAAAGGCTGGTGGACAGGTACTGATAGCATCTGTGGAAAATGATGATGCACTATAAGTTGTATAAAGTAGATGACAGGGTTTAGAATGTATTTTGACAAATAAATTATAAATGTTCAAGGAGACAGATATGCTTACCTTGATTGAACATTACACAGTGAAATATACAAAAAACTTATGTCAATTTAAAAATATTATGTAAATAGGGTATAAAATACGTTTTAAAAACTATTTCAAATGAAATCATTACCTCTATTCAATGTTAACGGGAATGAGTGTAAGGATTTGTAGCACTTGTAGCAAGTGGAGAGGAGGCTCACAGTAATCACAGTGTTTTCAGTACTTACCTGGGTTTTACATGGGGATTGTTTCTAGTTTCCTCCATTTCAAATTCCATTTCTCAGTAGGATTCATTCCCAATCATGACCTCACACTTCTCCAAATAGATGGTATTAACTATATTTATGTATCTTGGTTCTCAGAGTCTGGGCTACCTCTAGGATCTTGCTGAAGTTACTTTTCTTGCCTGTGCCTCTGTTTCCCATCTGTTTTCCTTATTGATATTTCAGGAATGATAATGGTGTCTATCCCATCACATTCCTATGAAAATGCATTGGCATCACATTTGCAAGCATGCCTGGTGAAGGCTGTGTTGTTGGTTATTATTATTATTTGCACATATCAGTAATAAAAATGCTGCACTGTATCATCATTTTTGTTCATGTATCATGTTATATGTTCATTGATTTTGTTTGACAGACTTTGTGTGATACGTGAATCTACTTACAGTCTAGCAGAATGCCTTATAGCAGTAAGTAGCCAATATTAGGCTATTAATTTGAATTACATTTCAACGAAACTAACCAAGTTTCCTCAATTATAAACCGTAAAATTCATTCAAAGTTTTCATGCATTATAAATTATTATAAATCATCCTAACCCAAGATACCATCATTTTTCCCTTCTCATTTGAAGGCAGAAAGAGTTGGAAACAAAGTCTGGCTCACATTTGTTACTTACCTAGCTTAAGCTTCCATTTCTAGGAAAAACAGAGTGACTACCTCATAATGTTATAATAGACTTAAGTGAGTTACATCAATAAGCTAGTCCAGGTAATGGCTCAGAGTTAGTCCTTACCAAGTGCTTGTGTTAATAATAACAATGACAACCACAGCCATTCTTCTTGCTATTGAATGTATTACTTGCTGCAACGGCAAAAAGCATCAGAAAAGAAAAACTGTGGATATTTAGTAGCTTTCCTTTTCTGTGACAAAATACCTGAGATAAACAACTTATAAAGAAGAAAGTTTTTCACTAGCTTACAGCTTCAGAGTTTATGGTTGCTTGGTGTCATCACTTTGTTCCTGTGATACTCTGAGCATCGTGGTGGGAGCAGGTTGGGAAGCAGAGCTGTTCATCTTATGGTGGCCAGGCATCAAAGAGAAAGCTGGCTTTGTATAGTAGAACCTGCACTCAAAGCTATTAAACACTGAACCTATAAATGGATTAGGCCATCCATGAGACCAGAGTCTCATGATACAAACATCTCCCAAAGGCCCCAGCTCTGAGCAAGTCTTCAACACAAGTACTTTCATGGAACATTTAAGATCCAGTCACAGCTGTGCAGCAGAAGGACCAGGCACATTAAGTCTAGTTTTATCAAATGCTATTTCTTAATCTCTGAGCAAGGTATTTAATCTGTTAGCCTTATTATTTCAGGTATAAAGTGGGAACAACAATAATATGCATACCAAGAAATGTTTTAGGATTCAATGAGTTATCTGTCTAGAGCATTTCATGCAAATGGAGACCCAGTAGCACATGTGTTATCTTGGCTTGGATTCATACTATCAACATGTGTACAAAGTGGCCATTGTGAAAATCGCAGTTGTTGGTGTAGGTTGTGTAAAGCTGCACACAGTGGGCCCTCAGCACATCCTGGTGTCTCCCCATCACCAACACTGTTCTACCCTGAACTGATAAAATGGACACTGGGCCCTGAATCCTGCAGGATGCTCTGGAGAATGTTAAATGGTGGGGAAAATGCTCCAGCAACAGCTGCCTTAATGAGACACGCTGCGAGCTCAGGCTGCTCCCAAGTCAAGCAGCCTGTGTCAAGCAGAACTCTAATGGACTAGGTGGTCGTGCCTTTCCAGCTGACTGCGCTCAAGGTTTTTAATTAATTAAGCAGCCCACAGAGTTGAGGTCAGTGCCAGTGTGTGTGTGTGTGTGTGTGTGTGTGTGTGTAGGTGCCAGTGTCTCCAATGACAAACAGTTTCCATCCTAAAAAAAAAAAAAAAAAAAGAGCATAAAGCATGACAGGATGTAAAGATGTAAAATTCCCTGTGATTTGCACCAACTGGAGAAAAGCTGACCAAGACCTTCCCACCCATATGGGTGACGGTCACACAGTGCAGAGAAGAATAACAAAACACACTGCTTTTCTAGGTGTTGCAGGAGGTGACACCCTCACTGGCATTAACAAAGACTAATGTCAGCAGCCTGACTTTTTAATGATGAATAATTCATACACATCAAAGAGGCCCTTACAAATTATTTTTTCTGCAGCCTCAAAGACAATGAAACAACAGCAAAAAGGCTAGAAGGAGACAATTATTTTTTTAATCATATTATCTCCTCTGTCTCTCTTCCCTCCCTGCTCCCTAACATGTGTGTGCTGGACTGGATTGAAATCAACTGCAGTGGTATTTTACGAAAACATCAAATCCTTGATTTCTTAAGACATACAGTGGCAAACTCCTATTCAGCCTTCAAGGCCCAGCTTGAAACCACTCTTTCTGGAAGGCAGTTCAACAACTCACATTTTCAATAGTCTTTGCCTCTTGTGATAAACATATTTCCCTGACTATATCACTTCTAAAATATTATTTCTTTAAATCTCAGGCTTAGTTTTAAAATTTTTTAAACAACTTGTATATGATAGAATCAACAGGATCCAACACAAAGCCTAGTAGACACTCAATACAGTAGACACTCAATAAATGTGCTGAAATTGCAATGATGTGAATTCTTTCAATAAGAAAATATACTTGCAGTGAAGCACTGGTATGCTAATGTATATTAAGTCCATGAAAATGAAAGTTAGATGGAAAGAGTATTTCTACAGCCTTACAAATATCACTGAGTATTATTATTATCCTTTAGCCTTTACTAAGGACTCAAATGAAAGGCTGAGAAATGCAAGAAGCTGGGAGATTTGTTTGGAGAGCTTATCAGCACCATTTAGGAGGGAAAGTCTTTTAAAGGGAAACATTGTCAGAACTGAAATAAAATTAAAATGGCAGAATCACAATCGAGGTTATTTTTATAGTCCGTCTTAAAACATAAACTCCTTTGACTCCCTTTCTTTCTGATCATCATGAATGACAATGTCCTACAGATGTACACACATCAAAATGCAGATGTTACCCAGTTTTTATATTTCTCAACTGGCTGCCACTTCAGTAAAATACCATTTCAATGTCAAGGGAGACCATAGTTCCTTTGTGGAGTAAATGGTTGTAATCAAGGAGGAAAAATATATTTTAAAGCTAAACTCTATTTATTCACTGGATTTATTTTAATGGCTAGGAGGCGGCAGACATTGTGCCAATCACAAAGGGAAGATTTGGGCTGCGAGCTGCAGATCTCACACTCATATCTCATAGTCCAGCAAAGAGGAGACACTCAATAAGATAATTATTTTAAATTTTTTTTTCTTTTTTATGGATAAACAGCATTATGGTTTGGCAGAAGGCGTAGTGAGCGATTCTCCCTGCAAAGCTAGAAATGGCTTCTGAGAAGGGACCATTTTTTATCTAACACTGGAGGGGCAAGTGAAAGGGTATTTTCCAGTGGGAGAAAGGCAGCTGGTGCTCATCAGGAGTGCACAGTGCTTCCAGCAGGCTGGAGTTGCAGAAAGTGTGGATGGAAAGTTCCATATGGCTGGGGGACCTAATTCATGGTAAGGGGTAGGCAAATACAGCCAGAGAAACCAGAGGTTACAATTGCTCAGGGCCTTGAATTAAAAATGAGTAAGTATGGGATTTTTAAAGTTAATTCCATCAGTTCCTTGGGTGGTAGAGGAGGAGAGCCTACTAATTAGGTGTTGCTTTGCAGTGAAGCATGGTCTGAGCTCTCCTCGTACCTTTGCCTGGAGCATAAGGATTTAACTCTGTGTGTCTCCACTCCCAGTGCACAAGGACTCCCTCTTCCTCCTCCCAAGTCCACTCTGCTCGTTCCGTAAAACCTCCCCCACTACCTGATTTCGAAGAATTCCCACCCAAATGAGATGCAGGTCCTGCAGACTCCAGTCTGTGGGTGACAGTTTGAACCAAGGCTGTGGAATGAGGTGAAGGAAAGGAGATCAGGTTGCTGACAGTTGTTGAGGCTTTTTGGAGGATGAATCAAGTACATGAAAGGCTTGGCTATGAAGACGAAGGAGGGGAAGATGGGGATTGAGCGAGGGAGCACATAGTTTTTCCATGAAATGAGTTCAAAGCTGTCTGATTTCGATTTAAATGGAAACCTGGTTTGGTTCATTTGAAATGAATGTGTTGAAGCCAAAGATTATGGAATGGTTACAAATTGCAGCACAGTCTGTTTAGGCTGAGGAGGTGGACAGAGTTGCTTTGGGTTACAGGGGCTGGAACGAAAGGACTGGGATGGTTTCAGAGAAATAAAAATGTCTTAGTTTATGCTTCTATGATCAAATACTGTTACCTAAGTGACTTATAAATAATAGACATCTAATTCTTACAGCTCTGGAGGCTGGAATATCTGAGCTCAAGTTGCCAGCAGTTTTGTGAAGGCCTACTCTCTGTGTCATAGAGGTCCCTTCCGGCAGAAGCCCGAAATGGTAACAAGAGGGATCCTTCTTTGACCTCTTTCATAAGGGTGCTAATCCCACCGATGAAAGCCCACACTCATGCCCCAATCACTTATCAAATAGTTCACCTCCTAATATCATCACTCTGGGTGTTACAATTACAACATAGGATTTTTTTTCTTTTTTTTCTTTTGCTGGTGCTGGAGATTGGCCCAGGGCCTTTGCACTAAGCTACATTTATCTCTCTTTTCTTTTTCCTTTCTTTGAAATGGGTCTTGTTAAGTCTTCCAGGCTGTACATGAACATGTAGTCCTCCTGCCCGAGAGCCGGCACTACAGATGTCCATCAACGGCTAAGCGGGTACAGAAGGTACCACAGCACAACTGGCTTCTATATGTCCATCCTCACCACCAGCTTTACTGGAAACCTTCCATTACTTACTTCCACTCATCAAGCATCAGGGGCAGCTAGGGTGAAAAAAAGTGGACATGAGATGAAAAATAAAACAGAACCTCGTGGAAGTACCTGGGCTATTACCAGGAAAGATGTAGAATTGAATTTTAGGCCTTAGAAAAGTGCGTGTCAGGGGAACAGAAAAGACAAAGTGGTCAAAGTAAAAGAAAGAGTGTTTGCCAAAAGGGTGAGATGTGGCTTCTTAAGTAAGCTCAGCAGGTGACATAGACATGTAGAAACTGTGGCACTGGTTGAGCTTTCTGAATAAGTAATTTCAATTCTTTATCAGACAATGAGAATCATTTTGAATCCACTACTGAATCTTTATTCATGAAACTGTTACCTACTTACTGGGCAGTTTTACTTATGGATGTGCTCTCTGTACCCATAGGATTTATGATCTACTGAGAATGATAGGTATTAATGTAATAATCACAAAATTAAATCATTAATTAAAATTGAAGTTAAAAGTCCCTTCTGCTTTCTAGGCACTAGAAAGTGCCTTTCAGCTATATTTAAGATAACCCAAACCATATGAGGAGTTCTGCTTTTGTCCTCCTTCCAAAGATACAGAAATTAAGAGCCAAAATTTTTTAGCAATTTTCTCAAAATCTCAGTTAGGGCACAGTAGATCCAAGATTTGAACAAAAGAATCTATTTGCTTAATGGAAGTGAAAGAGATTAAATTGTAGATTCAAGTTAAAACATTAAAACAAGAAATGTGCTGATTTAGACTAATTGAAACTACTTAGAGAAATGCCTGAGATCCATACATGCAACATCTTCACCCAAATTTGGAGATAGGATCTGCAGCCAAAATAACAGTAACCAGCCGGGGATATAGCTCAGCAGCACAAGTGCCTGCCCGGCAAGTGCAAGGTCCTGAGTTCCATTCCCAACACCAAAATACAAAACAAAACAAAACAACAAAAAACCAGTAACCTCCATTTTTGAAATAGTGTAATCTTTTATGTGATAGATATAACAAAAATTAGTAATGCATATGCATCAGGGAACACATTAACACTTAGATAACCCAAAAGGACCTTCTTTTATATCATTTGACTTTTCTTCTCTCCTCCTGTAATCACTTCATTTCAGCAAAATCACACCATGTTAGGATTTAACAACTGGAACAGCCACTTAAGCATTGATATTTTGCAAGCACCTTTCCAACGGTTTCACCAACAACCTAGGTTTAAAAGACAGAACAATGAGTCCATTTCACTCAGGGACCCAAATAAACAACCCAAAGGTATCCAGTGATCAGTTTGGTATTTAAATGCTTGCCTAGGTATCAGCTACCGATATTCTGTTAGGAAAGATTTGAATAAAATACCAGTGAGACTCAGAGGGAAAGTAACTGGAATTGTGAAATCAGAGAAATTTGGGGTGGGGATGTCCTGATGGAACATTGTAATTGTACATGGTCTTTCAAAATTCACTCTTCCACTACCCAAGGTTGTAAGTTTCTTTCCCCAGATGAAGAGACAAAATGTATACCAAGCTACAACATGAAATGCAGAACCCTAATCATTCCCATGCTCCCAGCAGATCTGAAATTCCAGCCTGTGCTTCATTCCCAGGCAGGTCTTGTTAACCCCACACACGTGTAAATAATCAAATGTATCTAGCAGTCAGTGAGTGCTTGCTTTGTAAAATGCAAATCTACTTGGAGTAGGTGGAGCCCAGAGAATAAACAGTGACTTGTCCTTACAGAATTACAGGCTTTTCATCCTGAAAGATTTGTAAATATTCTTTCTAGACCTTATGTTTTAATAAATAAGGGGTTTGGGCACAGATGGAGGCCATGGCCATGGCCACGTTATCCAAGCAGGATAAAGCACCAGCTTCCTGATCCTAAGAGGCTATTGCCTCAATTCTGGACTGGACCTAAAATAGCTTTAAATTTCATACTAAGCCTTGTGTCCCCTTACTTTCTAATCAAAGACATAATCAATCATCATTTGCAAGGCATTCACTTTGAGAAGTAGGAAATGAAATTTCCTAGGGTAGTTACATTTTAATTTGCAGGGAAGCACTGGTTCAGTAAAAGGAAGTTTTTAAAGGGAAGGTCACCAAGATGCATGCTGGTGTAAACCGTGCCCTCCCCCCAGCGCCATACACACTGTGAATCCAGAGCAGCAGTTAGCCAACTTTTCCTATAAAGGGTCAGACAGTAAATATTTTGGGCCATATTATAGCAACTACTCATTTCTTTACTTGTAGCAAGATAACAGCCATAGTCAACCCAGAAAGGAACAGGTACGTATGTTCCAATAAAACTTTATTCAAAGATGCTGAAAATTTAATTTCATATACTTTTTTACAAGCACAAAATCTTACATATTTACTTTGAAAAAAGTTTTAAACTGTGAAAACCATTCTTAGCTCATGGCTATCAAAAACAGGCAGTAGGGCTGGATTTATCCCTCCTGGTATAGTTTGTTAATCTTTGGTATAGAATAAGATATTCATAGTCACCTTCTATATAGTTTGTACTATTCTATTAGCAGATTAGCATTTGACAATTAGAATTCCTCTTAACACAATATTTTTTTCATGGAAAAATCCTAGACATTTCCTTGTAAAATGTCTCCAAAATATTGATCTGAGAGTAAATCTGTTACTTCCTGCCTAGATTATCTTCTCCAAAAGAGGGTATTGTTTGTCTTCAAGTTAGTGATGCGCAGCACTCACTGCCATAATTGTTAGAACCTGATAAAGGATCCATTATGTAGAGTAAACCATGTCAGGCCGTTTTTAAGATCTTAGGATCCTTCCAAATTTCCCTGTCATTGTAGCTGTCATGACTTCAATCTGTTTCAGGGTCCTTTTGAATCTTCATTCATTAATTCACTGATTCAATAAATACCTCTGTTTTGGTTTTTTGGTTTTTTGGTTGTTTGTTTTTCTTTTTTGAGACAGTGTCTTACTATGCAGTTCAGGCTGCCCTTGAGCTCACTTTGTAGTCCAGGCTGGTCTCAAACTCTCAATGATCTTTCTGCCTCAGCCTCCTGCATGCTGGCATTACAGATGTGCACCACTGAACCCACCACCTCTTGAGCATCTACAAGGTTGTACTGAAAGCTTGCTGTTATCTGACAGCAGCCTGATTCCTACCCCACATCACGCATGACTACACATACATTCATACGTTCATTCAGCTCTAACCATCTAGAATCTGCCAGTCACTGATCTAATGATGGAGAATAAATAGGGATGAGCCAGTTAGACTCACTGTCCTTGTGGAAGGTGTGGCCTGGTGAGCGTACTGTCAGAACTTTGACAGGAAGGACTTAAACCTTTGACAAAGGCTAGGAAAGAAAAGGGCCGGGTACAGTGAAGTGGAGATGGTTCTCTACTCCAGTCACACTGAATGTGGTCAAACTTCCAACATTATCTGAGCTCATGCATGCTGGCTTCCAGGTATAATGTCTTACTCTCCAAATTCTGGGTAACTAGCCATCCACATTGAAAGGTTCCTTGGATGAGCTCTTCCCTTTAAACCAGCCTCTAACTCCTCTCTCCCAAGCTCAGTTGAGCCTGCTGCTGAGTCCTACAAAGTGCTGCCCTGGATATCTCCATCTTTTTGTCACTGATATATATCTGCTTCAGCACTGGCAGCCACCTACCCTGTTCCCCTGCACAGTTTTAGCCTCAGCAGTTACAACATTGGATGAACACATGAATGAATACATGGATAAAAGCAAATGTGCTTTGTGGCAGATTAAGCTCATGACGCATGGAGATTCACACAAGCGAATGTTTGTATTGTGCATTAAAAATGAGTAAGTCAGGTACTTGCCACTGTTTCCCCCCTTACTTCCTAACACAGACATTTGAAATGTCAAAACAACTTAATCTGCAGTTTCTCCTTTATTACCAAAAGTTCATCTTTAAGAAGGAAGTTCAAGTTGCTTTGCTCTCTTATTTTTTGTTCATGTTTAGGATCCTGGAGTCCAACCCCCCTTTTATCAGGCTCACTCTACTGTAGCAACCACAGATGATAAGCCCCTTTTTATCTGCGGGGAGGGGCTGGGAAGGCAGCAGCAATTTGCAACATTCCACAGAGCCAGCCTAAATCATTACTCTCTGTCAAGAGATGACACCGTTTAACCCCAATTAACTCACATCTTAAGTTCAAGACTTCTGGTTTACTAACATGAATCAATACTCTACTTTATCAATTATGGAAATTCAAATCAAGACATGCCTTGACATTTTTTAGAATTGGTATTACAATCCCGCCAAGCAGGGCACTGCTGGGATCCATATTGTATAGGTAAGTGTCTAGGTTTAATCATATGATTTTTTTCTTTTTATCCTGTAAAGTTGATTAAAACTTGCTAAATGCTTTACTAAGAGAGTGAGGAAGAACGAATACAGATGTGGGCTCCTTAGGAATTGTTATTTATGAAAATTAATGAGATACATTTAAGAGAACTAATGAGAAACTAATCATAGATCTCACTCTTCTTTTTTTCCCTCAGAAGATCCCAGCATAAGAGCAGAGGTAAACATGTAAGAGTGCTAAGGAAACGGAAGGTAAGCAGTGACTGTAAGGGAACCAGCTTTGAATTTGAGTGAATACACCTGGCCTCAGACATAGATTTGATTATTTCTGTATAACCACAGGCAATTTACCTAGGCCTAAAATTCTCATGTTGTTCATCAATGAAATGAGAATTTGATTCACTATTGCAAAGACTTTTCTGTACCTGGACTGCTCGGTTTCAGGAACATAGTAAGTGCTCAGTAATTATTACCTAATACAAGTGTAACACCAACAAACAAATGTTCTAGTAATTCATAATTCCCAGGCTGGTTTCAGCAATTTTTTTGAATTTTCTTGTGTTCATTCATTTATTCATTATTCATTTTTTCAAAAACTATCTATTAAGCATCTCTAAGGTGCTTAGAACTAGATGACTTCCCTGGGGAGGAGCTAATAAATAAGCAAAGCATAGTCATATTTCTCATGAAGTTTAATATACTTCCTAATCCAGCACAAGTAAATACACCATTTTTCAATGCAGACATTAAAACAATCTCAAATTTTATCTGATATAAGCAGCTAATCTGCCAAGAATTTTCCTTCTGTGTTTGGCACATTGTAGCTGCTCAGTAAATGCCAATTGAATGATTAAATGTCAGTGGAATAGACAGACGGGTGGCAGTAATGAATGTCTTCTTTTTCAGAACACTGAGGTAGGAATCAGAGGGTGTGGGCTTCTTTTACTGGTTTCAAGAGATGGTATTTGTGTGTGCATGCACATGCTTTGTGTGATTCACTTTCAATTGCAGAAAATATCCCAGAGAGATTTGAGCATGTTCAGATTCAAATTCTGGAACTAAACTTTCTATCCAGTTGTCATGACAACTGTGTTATTGAGACAATTAGATATTAACCTGGGAGGATGGAAGGGCCAATTGTTTCTGGAGAGGATGTTGGTTAGAGAAGGAGAGTTCTGCTCAGCTACAAGTCCTACAATCACTGTCTTCCATCTCAGAAGGAGGTTATACGTCTCACTCCTTTTCCTGTACTTGCACCAATGTAACAAAATCCTAAAAACTGAGTGGTTTAAACAACAGCAACTTCTTATTTCATAGGCATGGAGACTTGAAGTTCAAACTGAAATGTCAGTAGGGTTGGTTTCCTCTCAAAATTGTAAGGGAAACATGCTCCAGGGCTCTCCTCTTGGCCTGTACAGGGCTGTCTTCATGTTCACAAGGTGTTCTTGCGGGATTGTTATATCTTGTTTCTTCCAAGGGCAGCTGTGCCCAAAGTCTCTCTTTTTAAAATAAGGACACTAGTCAGATTTCACGCTAATGACTTCATGTTAAACTAAGTCACATCTGTAAAGACCCGATCTCCACATAGGGCCACCTGCTGAGTTAACAAGGGATAGGAGGGGGAATAACACCCCTATTCACCTTCTCAGAGGTAAGAGACACTGAAACTTACCAACTTGCTGGGTGTGTCCTCCAAAGCATTAGAAAGACACCAGCAACAGACTTTTTTGTGGTACTGGGAATTGAACCTAAGACTTTTTCACTGAGCTACATGCTGATTCCTTTTTTTATTTTTTATTTTGAGATAAGCTTTTATTAAGTCACTAAGTTACCCACCCTAGGCTTGAACTCCTCTGCCTGGCAGTCCCCTTATAACGAAGGAAAAGTGAGGCTCCACAAGGTGAAGTTGCGTGCAGTACAGAGAATTGTGGTTTGATGCCATGCCTAGGCCTGGTTCATTGTATCCAATCTTATCCAGATGTTCCACACTCTTTGTATGAGATAATCAGGATCTCAAGCTAAAGAATAGCTATTTTAATTTTGGTGCTCAGTTCCATTAGGGGTAGGGGAAATCTCCAAGATTCCTAAAATCTGGTTTATACAGAACCTGCCAGGACCAGTAATAAAAGACCCAAGGTAGGTTCCAAGCAATAAACCTATATGGTCACCAAAGCTGTCGTATTTGCCTGCTGAAAAGGATATGCTAATTTCTCTTCAAGACCCTCAACAGATTTACTTTGTAGGCTAATAACAGTTTGCCTAAGAACAAGACAAATGTCATCCTTCCTTTGATGTGTGATTAGAAAAAAGAACTATCTTCAAATTCTCTTCAAAAGAGGTGATGTTTATGAATCCACTTTCAGTGTGGGATGTAAAGGGATTTGTCAAACTGTGGTATGATTCTAATAAAGCAGAAAAACAGGGGCTCCCTTCCCTGCACCATCCTGAATGTGAATTTATAAGGAGAGGCCCTCCTTCTGCAGCCCAGGCTCGAGACCTCCTGGGATTCTCAGGGCTTCCAGGGTATTCTTTGGTTTTTTTGCTTATTAATTAATTAATTGGTCCCCTGTGGGCTTGACTTGAAAAGTAATGAATACAATAGGAGACTTTCACCCCACATCATCAGTCTGAGCCCTGGCTGGATCTTGACACCAGAAATGCCAACAATATCGAGCAGCCTGGGTTTGTCATTGGTGTTTTACTTTCAAAGTCTATGTAAAACAGGCAACTGGCTTTGGTTTCCTAATAAAGACTGCCTCACAGCAGCCGAGTTTCTTCTGCAGAGAGTGTTGTCAGCCACAGAACCTGAAGCAGCATCATTCAAAGGCAGAGGGAAAAGAAAATACTCTTATCTTTGTCTGCTAGATAGTCATTGCCTGATATATAATGCCCATTGCTTCATAATGCATCTAAGTTTCAAATTAAGTATAGTATATGCACCTAGCTAATAGCTAAACAGACTCAAGTGAGTTAAGCAACTTTGTCAAACTCATAAAACACATTTAGTTTCCAAAGTATAGATTCTAACTCAAATTAACTCAACTCCTCCTACTCTACTATGATTCTGCTCATTATGAAATATCTTTTTAATTCAAACACCTGCTTATTGGTGGCTTGTGCTGCTCTTGTGACTCTGAAATTATTCACTTCATAAATAACTATATATATATATATATATATATATATATATATATTCTCTCAAGAATGCCATAGAGATGCATCTCACAAGTTCTACAATTTGTTAGGTTTCTCCTCATTTGGGAAGAGATTTGCTGTTATTTTAGATTCTTCAAGAAAATTTCTATGAAAGTAAATACCTCAGTAACAAAAGCATGAAGAAGCAGCATCTATATTTGGATGGCCCGGGCTGTCATTTGACCTCTTTTGAAGATTTGTGACATAGAAAAAGTACAAACCTTAAAAATCAGGAAACTTGAATTTCCTCATTTTGCCCTTTGCAGGTTTCATGAGCTTTGGCAACACACCCAAGGCATCCGAAGTCATTTGTGAAACAAACAACAGCCGTGCTATTTCAACATCCACATATGCCGTGTGACTATGTTTAATGATAAATAATCATTGCAAGGATTCTAATAAAATCAGCTTCTGTGTTAGAATTCATGTATACCTAGGCTTTAATTGCACATATTTAATGGATGAGAAGATTGTGGGTCACAGTGGGGAAGTTTTCCTAGTAGCAGTGGTGAAGTTGAGAAGAAGATGAGCAATGTCTGGTTTTAATCCATGCTTTCGCTCCTGGGTCATCAGAAACATTGTGCTATGATTCCTAGAGATGCAACTTTGAGTGTGAAACTGACTCTAAAGGGAGATTAGTAGAGGGTTTGTCTTTTAACAGGTGTCTGACAAAAACTACTAAATTATAGAAGTTCCCTCTGGACCATAGTGGGACCAAGCCCATTTTCACATATGGTCATTCAATTTGACATAGGTTGTAAGTCACCAGAAATGCCCTAAAACTGAATGTTTCCCCAAAGAGTGAGGGTGGTAGTCATCAGACTCAAGTGCAGAATCTATATCCGTTCTCAGGTGTAGAATGAGATATTTCATTACCAGGGACTTCATCCACCTTGAGAATTTGGCTTGTTAGCCGTACACCTGTTACACAAATTTTCCACCCCCATTTGACTACAGCTCCACTTTTCTGGCTATGATTTCCTGTGAGGGAAAATTTATGACTTCAACTAAACAAACAGTTGTGGCCCCAGCCTAACTGATGCCCTGCTGGGGACAGTGTGCCTTCAAAGTCCTGTGGGTGATGGGTGACTCTCTTCAGTGTCCTTGGTATTTATGATTTTCTTTTTTCATTCATTTTTCTTCACTCCATTTCAGACCTACATTTTTCCTGTAAAAGCAAAATTTAAAAGCTTTATACCCTTTCTGGAAGGAAAGAGGCTCAAACTATTCAGGAATAGAAAAGTGTTCATCAAAGATGGAGAGTAGATCTCACCTCGTGATCAAAACCACCACCACAAGCCTCTGTGTATGCCCTTATTTCCGTAATTCTGAGATTGATTCTCCATATTTTCATTTCCTCTACCCTATGACAGATGCCAAAGCTCTCCTTATTTCACACTGGCATGTTTATTCAATAATCATAAATTAAGCACCTATTAAGGGAAAGGTAGTATAGTTATTGAACAGAAATTCTGCTAACCTCAAGATGACTGTGTGAGAGAAACACATGCAAACTGAGCTAATAAAATGAAGGGCAAAAATCAGTGACCATCTGTCCTGGTGGGATGGAGATGTGAATCTTATTGGGCCTTGATTTCTTTTTATTTAATATTTCCTTTTTTTCTCTGCTACCCATCACACTTCAATTCATTTATGCACTTAGGTCACCACGTTTTAATACAGAAGTCAGTATTTGTTCTCTCATTTCTCCTAACTTACTATTTTGACAGTTACCAAGGGCTCCCCACTACCAATAAAATCAGAAAAAATACCAAAGGTACTCTGCAAGTTCATGCTATAAACAAAGATTTTATATCCTATACTTCTCTTGACAAACCTTGCATTCCGCATAAAACCACTCGGTCACCCTCTCAAGTTCACAGGAAGCTCACAACCTTCCTTACTTCTGCTTCTCCTATTCCACATGCCTCTGCTTATGGAATTCCATCCCAGCTTCCTGTAAGCCCCGGCTCTGGATTCAGCTCTTTCTGAACTGCCTCCAAATACGGCTATGAATCTTCATTGGCTCGTTGGCTAGATCATCTACACTCATGGCTACCATAGATGCAGTTAGTATTTCAGTAATTCTATCGTCTAGCTCTGAGGTTATGAAATCACCACTTTTGCTCAGTGTTCAAAGTTCTGTCACAACTATTTGACTCTTCAATGACTGAGCTCCCTGTTGAATTTTTCATATCTTTAGAAGTTCCTACTTCTCTTTCTCCTCCTGTCCATCCTCTCCCTCCTTTACCTCCTCCTCCTCCTCTTCTTCCTCTTCTTTTTTCATCCTGCCTCTGTTTTCTCCTCCTTCTCCTCCCCTGCCTTCCTCTTCCTTCTCTTGGGCTGCTGAGGATCAAATCCCGAGCCTGCACACTGAGCTACAATTCCCAGCCTCATTTAAATTTATTTTTGAGATAGGGTCTCACTAAATCACTCATTTGACCAGGCTGCATTTGATCTTACAGTTCTCCTGCCTCCCCCTCCCACAGTCCTGGGATTATGGGTAGAATGTCTTCTTATAGAGTCAAAATAAGCTATGCTAGAATATTCTTAATTTTGGTTCTACTATGCCTTTTGGAAGAAAAGCTACAACTCTACCATCCTTCTCCTATAGCAAGCCTTCTCATAATTCAAGGCAGTCATTTTTCTATCATCACTGCTCTGCTGAGATCTCTTCTCCAACCTAAATATTCCAGTAGCCTCAACTCTCCTAGGAAGAATGTCAAGCTGTCTCCATGCCCCATTCAACTGCAATATCCCAATGCATAGGTGACCATACCTGCATTGCTATGGAAGATAGTTCACCTGTCTCTTTCTCTTCACTGACTTTTATTAGCCACACTAAGGTCACAATTGGTTTTTCCAGTAGCCATTTCATGCGCTGGGCATTGTGAGCATAGAAACCACAGCAGGCCACCTTCCTATGGGGACTGCCATTTACACAGGCTTCTCTGCCCAGTGTTAGGAGAGTACAATGGAACACTTGCTCTCCACAGGCCTATGAGGTTTCCACCCGCTGTTCCGTGCCCCCAAAGAATGGTGTACCTGTTCCACCAAGGATCTAAACATTGAAAATATCAAAAAGAATGGACCAAAATCACAGGTATGGAGAGCTGGTCTGAAATATTTAAATGCCATATAATTCCAAAAGACTAAACTGTCAGTAATAATAGTTATATTTTACACATCAATGTAATAATAGCTAATAATGATTCTTTGTATTTATCCATTGCTTTTTCCTCTGAAGACATTGACAGAGTGAAGTAAATCTAACATGGATATTAACAACTAAACCCCTGAATTAACACCAGCATGACACCACCCTAAAAAACGGAAAGCATAATAGAAGGCCCTTTGGCTGTGGGCAAATAAATGGTTGTGCAAAACATGAACATTTGGCCTAAAGGACTACACGAGAGGCACATGTCAACCGCGATTAGTCCTAACTCCTCCCTTCAGGGTAGGTGTTACTTGAATTTCAATCCTGGAGAAAAGTAAAGTAGTGAAAGTTATAAAAACATAGGTTCCAGCAAGATTACTACCCAAGAAAAGGGAGCTAGAGCAGTGTGCGGAAAGGACTGAGAGAAGGGTGCCCTCCAAAGGGAATTTCTAAGAGCCATACCTCAAGTGGTGCCAAGTAACACTGAGTCTTTGTATACACTCACAATCATATTGCTGGGGAACGTAAAAACTTACCAAGTCGTACATTTATCAGTGGATGCTAGGCCAGTACTGAGAGGTTCAGCAAGGTCAAGAACACAGGCTGACATCTAGGAAGTGAGATATTAGGTACAAATGAGTAAATGGAAACAATTCTTCTGAAACACTGCATCTATTATCATAAAAGTAATTTACAGAGCAGCCAATCTAAGAAACAAAGCCTTAACATGAGAAGCAAAGTTCTAATGATAAACTTTTAAATCTACCAGTAGACAAAACAGAGAGGAAATTGCAAATGGAAATTGATTATTTCTATCACTCCCAGTAAACCATGGCATTGTTGATACAAGAATAATTCAATGTATTAACAGACTGTCTAATAACCCCTAAACTAGGAGGAAAAAATACAGCTTAATTTTTCTCCCTAGTTCTCTTTTATACCCCAACTCCCTCATATCTATGTGCGTTAAGTATTCAGGTGCAGAAAAAAGTTAAGTTATATGATTCTTGAATAGTTCAAGATCTCTAAAAGCAAGTAGACCATCAGGGAGAGAAACCATTGATGTAAGTCAGCATAATCTAAAGATAAAGATGCTAAATAATGCAATATGGAGACCCAGGCTCCGAGGGAATCATTGGAAAGATAATTACATAGGGGAGGGAGGAAATCAGAAACAAGATCTTAAAGAAGATCATTTTATTTCTGGAGAAAAGAAAAAGAATTAGTCAAGGATCTCTAGAGATACAGAATTAATAGAATATATAGATACAATATCTACAGGGATTTATTGTAAGAGACTTGCTCATGCAAATACAGATGCTAAGTTTATTGCTGTAGTACATGCAAATAACCAAGGAAGGTTGATGGTGTAGCACCAGTCCAAACTCAAGTACTTGAGAATCTCTGGTCTTACCTCCAGTTATTAGCTTCCCTGTACGCAGACTCAGGACCCCAGCTTTGTGGCAGAGATGTCATTGTACTAAACCTGAGCTTTGTCCTATATACACATTGAGTCTCTCTCTCTCTCTCTCCTCTCTCTCTCTGCCTCCCCAGACCCTCCCCAACTCTTACTATCTGAGAACAAACCTACGAAAGAATGAGACACTTTCTAGAAGAAAATACATTTGTCCCAGCCAAGACCATTCAAGATTAATCTTGCTAGGACCAACTCTCAAAGATAAGAAAGAACACAGAGAAGATTGGTAAGGTGGCCTACTCATCTGTAACTAAGCACACAGGGATGAGTAAGCCCAGGTGAAGCAGAAAGACATCCCCAGACAACCCACAGAACCATGAGTTATATAAATGGTTGTTATTTTAAGGCTTTCAACTTTGTCGGTTTGTTATGAAGCAAAAGCTAGCTGATATATGTATGTGCCTCCCGACAAGATGGGGATTTGGTACTATTTATTATTCACTCCCATTTCACAGAGGAGAGTCACCATAGATTTCAGAAAGTTAAGTCACTGATGCTAAATCAAATATAGCCAGAATTTTAATTTAGTTATTCTCTCAAGCCAGAATTCTTAGGAGATCTGTTACACTGCCTGTCCATTATGATCCAAATTTTGCTGTGTAACTTGAAATAAGCCAAGTCACACACATACTGAGAAGCAGAAGCAATATACAAAGCCAGGTCTTCCTGCACCTAAGCCCTCAAACCCAGCTACATTCTGGTCTCCTACACAAATGGGAAACACTGAAAAGTAAGCACCATCATAAAGAAAGGTTGAGGTCAAAATAAAGGCTTCTAGACACAAGGCTCAAAGAGTCATATCAACCTATGTTTTGTGGATGTGCAGCAGCCCTACAACTATGTGAGCAGTTGATGTACAGGTTCCCCCCTTTAGGAATCACCAGGGCAGCAGGGAATTTCCAAATAAGCCATAACCCAGGAATGAATTTAGTATCTATGTTTTCAGCCAAGAAACATATCTCTCAGCAGAAAATGGTCCTCTCTTTGGCTTAAAAATAAATTCAGAATGAATAAACCTCAAAAACTTCAGGGGCCGGGTCAGGAAGTCTCTTCATGCAGTACATAAACACCAACTTTGTGAAATCTTGAAGTGTTCATATTTTTCTAAATCATAAAGTATGTCAGCAAACTTCACTTCAACAAGGACTCCTACCATGAGGATAATCTTAATCCGGCACAAAAGAAAAATATTTACAGGAACTGAGGCCAGCAAGATGCTCTCCCCTGTGAAATGTGATATACTGACTACCCTGATTATGTGACAGTTTGATGGGCACAGTAGAAAAAAAAATGCTTAGGAATATAAATATTAATGCTTAGGCAGTGATTTGTGTAAACTGCATAGCAAAAACAAAAGTACTGATATAATTTTTTCACATATTTTGCCGTGTCCACCACATATATTATTCTCCGTACATGTTTTCCATCTCTGTGGCTCAGTAGTGGGACTAGCAAGCACATTTCTCATCTAGTGAATTCTCATAATAGGTCTTTGTTTGTTTTTCTCTTCTCTCAGACCCTCTTTTTTCCTTTTTAGAATCAGAAGAGGATTGAACATAGTTTGCAAGCTGACATAAAAGTTACAATTAAGGTTTAAAAGGTTACTTTGTGAGTATTGCAGAATACAGAATTTAGCAGTGATATAAAAAGATATCAGTGTACCTCCAAAAATCTTTTAAAATTTTTCATTCTATTCTAAATGATGCAGTTTCCATGGAAGAAAGCTCTCCAGTTCTCTTCTGACATCATGTGCTATTAAGAAAAAAAATAGTGTTTTTCCACATCCAAAATTCTAGAGAGAATGGCTCCCAACTGTGACCTTGAAAATGAAATTCCTCCTCTTCTTTTGAGTAGGTGGGAGAGAAGGTTAATTTCTTCTCCTGCTCCCTGTATACCATACCCTCTGCTATTCCCATTATTACTCAGTTCTTTTTTTTTCCTTGCGTGATGCTATTGTGATCCTCTGCCTTTTTGCCCCTTCAAGTATCTGTCCTTAAATTGCAACATAGGACCAAACTGAGGAGACAGTCATAATGACTCAGAGTTGTATGCTTACCTGGGTGGTTCTAGTCAGCTCCAGTGAGGCAGGAACTCCTGACCAGTCTACAGTATGGCCATTGCTGGGTTCACAGTGTATAAGGTTTGTGACACAATTGTCACCCCCAAGAGGCTCACCTCATCAGCAACTATCTTCCGCATCATTTATCTCCTGTTGGACTTCTTGCTTGGTGCTGGAGTATGTAGCAGTGTGGAATACAGGATGGCACATGTCTTGGTTACTTTTCTCTCATTGCTGAGACAAAATACCTGACACTCAGAATTAAGGGAGAAAAGGTTTACTTAGCTCACAGTTCATGGAGGTTTCAGCCCATAATCTGCTGTGTCCAAGGCAGAGTGGCACGTGGCAGAGGGCAATGGTTCATGGCAGCAAAACAGCAAAAGGAACCAGAGCAAAAGGGAGGAATGCCAGCAAGCAGCCTCTTTCTCACCCTTACATATGCAAACTATCCACCCCAGGGCTGGTATAACACTCACACCCATAATCCCAGCATTGGACCATGAATCAATCATAAACTCTAAAAGCCCACCCCATGACTACATGAGGATTTGGAGGACATCCAGACACACACCATAACAACACACATTTTCTCTGGACACAATATGAGGTTAGAGAGAGTGAAGAAACAAAGAAATGTACAAGGTAATGTGTGTTCTAAGGAGAAGATACATGATAATGCAATAGGAAGTAACTCTATGGTGGAAGATTTCTTTAAGGAGATGGCACTGGAGTTCAGTCCTGACTGATGAGGCCAAAATAGCCATGTGGAGTTGGACAGAAGAACCTTTAAGTTTTAAGAGAGAACAAGTGTAAGTGCCTTCAAATGAGGAGTTTGGCATGCTTGAGGAGATAGAGCATGTGGGAGGTGAGGTTGGAAGATGGGCATGATCCCAGCCATGTAGGTACCTGCCAACAGCAGCAGTATTTCACTGTGTGCAAAAGGATGCTTTGCAAGGGCTTCAGGAAGAGACAAAACGTAATCTAAACATATAGAATCTCTTTCAATACTGAGGACTGAGGCTTTCTTCTCAAAG
Organism: Dinomys branickii; assembly: GCA_004027595.1. NCBI lineage: Eukaryota > Metazoa > Chordata > Mammalia > Rodentia > Dinomyidae > Dinomys > Dinomys branickii. The sequence continues at coordinate 44,721 of PVLD010005583.1, forward strand.
TTTTCCATAGAGGGGCTTGGTCTGCTATTCCATTACTGTAGTCACAACACCATCCTGACCATAGGGGTCCCATTAGCTACATCTTGATCTCTACTTGCCTGCCCCTTCTCTTTGATCTTGCTGATCATGGCTATCTTGACATTTTTTTCTCAGTTACCTCCTCACTGAAGTTCCGAAAGCTCAAGAAATTACATCATATAAAGCTGTCTCTTGGCTATTCAAGGCTGAAATGGATTGTAGCTGTCAGGTCCAGAATCTAGGTGAGTTTCCATTCTCTTCTGTTAATTAGCCGCTCAGATCTTGATTTACAGTCTGAGAATTCAAACTATGAGAGTTGTTCTGGTGCTCAATATTCCTGAACACAAATAACTCAAGGAAGATATCTATAAACAGTACATAGGAGCTTTATCCAGTTCTACTCACCTGGACCTTAATTGTAATCGTTTCCCAGTCCCAATCAGACAATTATCCCATCCTGCCCTGCTTCTTCCTCCTTTCTTTCTTTCCTCCTTTTCTTCCTTCCTTCCTTCCTCTTTCCCTTCTTAGATCCCTCTTCCTCCTACTATCTTCCTTTTATTCTTTCTCTCCTTTTGTTTATTTTTTTCATCCTCCCTATGTCAGTAACTAGCAGAAAGATGAAGTCCTTTATGGGATTAATGAACATGATAATCCTGCTAATAAAACTAATTATGCATTTTACAATAAAATGACCAGACCTGGCACACTGAATATTTAAATATATCATCTATTAAACCAAGCCTCCTACATATATGCAACCTTATAAATACAATAGTCTAACTGATACTGTTAATATCTCTAAATGCAAAGAATTTGAAATTTCTAAAGATCAACTTACCTGTCATGGTCCAATGAAAAGGCTGTATTCTTCACCACACTTTTTTGATGGCTTCTATTGTTAAGTATGACTGGACCTACATTCTCTACTGAAAACTTCATAGATATCTCTTAGATATCTCTCTTTTTTTTTTTTTTTGGTACTGGGAATCGAACTCTGAAAACTTCATAGAAAGTACACATGTAAAGAATGAGATGCTCTCTCATCTGGAATAAGATAGGTGAAATTAACTAAACAACTCCTGGATCCAGTGCTGACATTAAACCAGTCATCATTCCAGAATTGTTGATTAAAAACTCTTAACCATGGTGTCCTCTGTAAATGGTCAGGTCCACCTGGACAGAGCTCCTGTGTACTTATGTGTGAGGGTATGAATGTGCTTGTGCAGATATGTGCATGCAAGCTTACTGTATACTACAGACCTTAAACCTCTTGATTCTGTATTTTGCAATCCGAGGTCTTTATACACAAGCAAGGAAGAATCTCACTCCCAGCTACTTCCTCCCAAAACAATCTTCCCACTGTTGCTATGCTTAGTTGAGTGTTCAAACAAAATTCTCTGCTTTACCAACCCAAAGGCTCCATTTCTGCCCCACACTGTCCTTCCAGAGCTGATTGTGTTAATGATGTATGTGGTGGGAAGGTTGTTCCAACCACTGATGCATTAGGATGAATGCTTTAGATCCTCTTCTAAGAGGAAAATTAACTCCAATTAGAGGCTTATAGTAAAATCAGATTACTCATTAGGTGAAAACAGTCTTCACAGCTCTTCTTGTTTCTTCTGTCCTGTCACCAGGCTCAGTGGTACCTTGGTGTGTGACAATGTAGCCACTGTATGCCCATTAGTGGACTGCAGCTGCAGCATTTACAAGCAGTATAAGTACACTTCTGACCGCTTCTTTATAAAAGAATGCAATTTAAAATAACAACCTAGAAAGTTCTTATTTTGTTTAACTCTGTTGATAACCAAGGAAACCAGTCCTACTAGCACCTTCTAGGGTCAATCAAATAAGACATTATTACATACAAGTTTTCAGTTTCCTAAGCACAGTACACAGAGGCATACACACAAAATCATAAGGTACAGTGGTCTCCAGAAAATTAGACCCTAGGATGAAATACCATTGTGTTTTAGGAAATCTCTGTAGCCTGGAGAACTGTTTACACAAAAAATACAAACAAGAAGATAACAATAAAAAAAAAAGATAACAGTCATAAGTCACTTTTGGTTCACTATATGTGTGTGTGTGTGTGTGTGTGTGTGTGTGTGTGTATATATATATATATATATATAATGAGAGAGAGAGAGAGAGAGGGAGTATACTTTTCTACATAAGCAAAATTTTAAAATGACAGAGACATCGATCCTATTGAAAATTACTTATGGTAACTCTTTTAGAAAGAAATCTTGATTTCATGCTTTACATCCCTGTTTATTGTTTCAAACAAAGATTCAGAAATCAAGTTAGCCTTTTCTTGGTGTCCCCTGCTACCATTATCAGTAACTAAGGCAGAGCGAAGCTATAAAGTATTTGAAGTTATTTGATATTATGTACACGTTTGCTTTTTGCTTCTCTTCACCAAGAATTTGGTGCAGTTTATGAAAATACATGTAACACAAAGAGAAAAGAACAAATAACTGAAGGAATTAAGGTGAGGCAAAAATTTAGCCTGGCAAGTAGAAAAGCCAGGGAAAATATAGTGAGCCGAGATTCTCTCTTAAAATGCTAGCTGCAAGTATTGGGAAAAGGCAGCTCAAGACTGAGGACTAAGAAGGAATTAGTTCCTTATTGAGAATTGTAGTAGTAAAAACACAGCAGAAATTATCTTAAAGTTGAGCAGAATGAGATCCTGAATGTTGTCAGGACTCTCTGTGGAGGTTTATTGCTCCTATTTCCATGAGCGCTAGGTCCATGCTTTCCACATAGTCAAGGGACTGAGCTGGCTTGACTTACAAGAAATAGTATTTCCTAATTCTTAGTGTAGAACCCTAATGGTCCAACTTGGGTCACATGGACCCCTCTGGACAAGTCACTCTTGCTAGGAGGATGTTTAATGTCATGTCTCAGTCCAGTGCTTATCTCTGCAGTTGGGTAAATGAGCCTGTTATCTGATCAAGACATGGGACAATCCTCAGACGGGAGCCATAGCCACTGCAGAAACATTCCACAGGGTCTTATGAAATGCTCACAGTTGACTCAGATTTTCATTTATACTTCCCAGCTGCTAAAATAGAGAAGAAAACAGGATTGTTCACACCATTCTTGATTTCTGTAACAAAACAGGAAGGAAGAGGTGCGGAGGCAATAGAAAAGGAGAACGCATTCCTCAGGGGCAGGGGAATGACTTTCTGAGTGGATATGGAGAACACATTTGCTTGCTGGAACCATGGAATGCAGGGACTCAGAGTGTAGAGTTCTGAGGAGCACTGACCCCAGAACCAGGTTAGAACTACATTTCCCATGCAGAGCACTAGTGTGCATTCTCTGTTTTTCCTCGCATCTCAGCTTGTATATCATCCTCTTGGGTTCTGAGAAATCTATGTGTGCCAGGAATCAGAAAACCCCATGTTGGAAGCAATAGCAAAAATAAATGAAAGCTGAGTATGGTGGCACATGCCTGTAACCACAGAACTCAGGAGGCTGAGTCAGGAGGATCTTTGTAAGTTCAACACCACCCTGGGCTATACAATGAGCTCAAGGCCAGCCTGAACTGCATAGTGTGATCCTATCTCAAAAAATAAAAAATAAAATAAACAAATGAAATATTCTTTATCCACAACACGGTACATAGGTCCCCATCCTGGACACAGGAATTTGCATAAAAGATCCACTGGAAGGAATAATCAGACATACAGAAGAGTCCCTAGAAATGCAGAGACTTGAGTAGCCCCAGGGAAAGGAGCCCTTCCCAGGCTGATGCTTTGGAACATAACTAAATGGCTCAGATCAGCCCAAGTGCAAATATTCTCCTAAGGCCATGGTCATGGAGAACTGGTCTAAGTTGTATTCTTCTGCCAAAGAAAATGTTAAGCAGTCTTTCATGAAGCCCCTCTAATCTCAGGTCTTAAGCTGCATAGTGCATGGGGAGCACTCTGCACTTCTGCTCCTTAGGAATCTGGTTCTTCTTCTGATAATTCCTCTCCAAGCCACACCCTCATAGGTAGTGGATCTGCGTCCCTGAGTGAGGAAGTTTCAAAGCCTGGGGGTACCAACCCAGCCAGACTTGCATACATTTTGTTCCTCACCTCTCAGTTCTGTTGTGCCACATGCTCAAAAATTCCAAGTTACTTGGTCACATGTATGATTGCTTTGGAGGGGAAAGTTTCCTGAATCTGTGTATTTGTATCCTTCATTAAACTGGCAGATAACTTGCTTTATCGTTCCCCTGTTTTCTGCCAAATGGTAAATGTTAATGTCTAATTGCCTTTTACAGGTTGGAAATAACATGACAATGTTTATTAGAGCTAAGTATAGCACATAGTTGGAGCCTATGAGCACTGAATGAACTTCTAAAGGCTGTGTGTGTGTGTGTGTGTGTGTGTGTGTGTGAAAGGCTTCTGGAAAGCAATTCCTGCCTATCTCAAGCCCTTCTCATATATTTCTAATTTCAGGAATAAATTCTGGTCCAGTTGCTAAAAGTCTGGCATTTGGGTAATGGAGAATAACTGTCAATAGAGGAATGCCAATCATATGCCCTGCACCTTCACAGTGACGGTTAGATGTGCTTTTAGAACAGATCAGGGACCCAAATGATTTGTCTCTGTCCCTGGGCTGAGGAACATTACTACCTGGCACAATGTAAGTATTTTGCAGAAGAGAAACATGGACCCTGCACTTTGTAATCAGAGAGAAAAGTGTGTTTGGCATAGATGTGGAGAAATCCACAACTCTCCTTATACAGTATTGCTGAGATGAGCTGCCCAAGAACCGGTAGTGCTCTGTAGAAGGAGCAGGGTCCCACAAGTGGTTGCAGAGGAAGATTCCTGCTGAGCTGGGTGAGGGGGTCATCAAGTGATGTATCTGTCTCAGGCCTCCATACAGTTTCTTATCAAATTGCCCTGGGATGTTCTCCACTTTGCTTCTGATGTCCCAAGAATTTGCATCTTCTCTGCCTCCCTGAGAACATCCTTTAAAGTGAGGAGTGTGAGTCTGAAGTGACAGCGCTCAGATTTCCTCTACTCCAGAAGAGGAAATCCTGGGGCAAAATGACAGGATAACTCCCTAGGGTTTAAGTACAAGAAAACAAGCTTTCCTGCTTACCCACTCCCTCCCCTAACAGCCATGTCTCATGCACTTAGAGTAATGTAAGGCAACCTGCTTGGTCTTTGCAGGCCTGTTTCTTCATCTGCTGCATGACAACGGCAATGCTCAGATCTAGCCAGCTGGAGGTTAGGAGAGTTAAGTGAAAATGTCAAGCATAGTGTCCAGCACAGATGAGACTACATCTTCCTTTTTAAGAAGTACAATATAAGCAATATAAATACATACCTCACACTGAACAAGGCATCTAATATTGTCCTCTCTCCATGAACATCTCATAATTTCTTCAACTCAACATTTGTGCTCATTCTCCAACTCTTCCTTAGTGCTTTGCAAGCCCCTGGACAAGTGCGGTCACATTTTATTTTGTATTTGCTCTATTTTATGCATTTGTATGTGCAGGAAAGTGTGAGTGTTCTAGGTCTGTGAATGCATCTATATCTTCTTGCATCTTTTTAGATACATAAATTTTGCATCCTTAAATATACTTGTTTCAGACAGGAAATGTGCTTGCTTGCTTCTCTCTCTCTCTCTCTCTCTCTCTCTCTCTCTCTCTCTCTTTCTCACTTTGTATCCATTTTACACTGGGAGCCTAATAATTTTGTGATTAATTCACTTTTTTACCACAATGTAAGAGTCATTAATAAGTTCCTGGATATTAATGCAATATTTTGTAAATTTTATCTTATTGAATTTCCTTAACTGCTTATCTTTGTTCATTTTGTGTTGCTATAGCAGTATACCAGAGGCTGGGTATTCATAAAGAACAGAAACTTATTTCCCACAATTCTAGAGGCTGAGAAGTTCAATATCAAGGTGCCAGCAATGGGCACGTGTCTGTTTGCTGCATCACCCTGTGCTCATTGGTAACATATTGAGAGAGAGAGAGAGAGAGGCAGAGAGAGAGAGACAGAAAGAGAGAGAGAGCTAAACTCATTTGTATATCAAACCCACTTCCTCGATAATGAACCTACTCCCCAAAAGGTGACATCAATATGTTCATGCAGGGGCTCTAGCACACTGGGCATTAACTTTCTGTTACATAAATCTTGGAGGCTACATTTAGATTATAGCCCACCTCTGAGGATAGATCTTATTAATTGCATCCTTGATGACTATCTATATAGCCAAGAAGATTATATCTCTATTTAGCAGATGTGTGAAAACAAAGCTCAGAGGAGTTATATGGTCTCATTCATGCCCGGGCCAGGGACTCAAGCTAGTTTTCTGAGTCTCTAACTCAGAATCTGAAGTCAGACTTATCAGTTGTTATTGAGGTGTGGCTCCCCAAACCAACAGCGTCGGTATGTCATACTTTCAGAAACACACATCCTTGGGCTCCGCTCACATCTGTTGAGTCAGAAACTCTGGGGAGGGATTCCCACAGTCTTTGGTCTAACAGGCTCTCCAGATGACTATGGTGCAAGCTTAATTTGAGAGACAATGTCTGCCCTAAACCAGCAAGCCAGGCCAGGAGGCCCCAGTGGTGGGGCCCGGAGTTTCAGCTCCCAGGTACCTCAGTTCAAACCTTTGCTCTTCCATTTGCTAACTGTACAACTCTGGCTATATTATTTATATTTCTAGTGGTATAATTTTCCCATGTGCAAAATAACATTAATATCGGGACAAACTTTCTATTTCTATGAGGATGAAAAATATTGATACATGTACATAAGACATTTACTTGGGACGTACCGTAGGGACAAGTTAAATATTATTTGTCATTATAAATTGAGCATCCCTTATCTGAAATGCTTAGGGTCAGAGGCACTATCATTTTTTTGAATATTTGCATATAATGGGAAAGAGATCCAACTTCAAACACAAAATTCATTCATGTTTTGTCTTTAGAGATCCTGAAGGTGATTTCATATAACATTTTTCGTGTGTCTGCATTGGACTATGACCTGCAACATAAAGTCAATTGTGGAATTTTCCACTTTTGTAATGGGAGTACTGCAAAGTTTTAAATTCTGGAGGATTCAGAATTACAGGCTTGTGGATTAGAGATGCCCAACCAACACTGCAGTGTAACAATTTAAAATTTTTTCAATGTACTCCTTCAACATCCAATTCAAGTTTCAATTGTATTTTCTTGTCTTTTTATTGGAAGATGAAATAACTTAGACCTAGTCTTCCTTAGGCATCTGAATTTTCCTGCTGTGATACTGCAGTGTTCTACTGTTAGTGCTGAAAATGTGACTTAGGTGCTTTTGTGAAGGCTTCCTTACCAGAATGCAGTGTAATATAAATTCAGAAGTCAGACTTGGTTGAACCTGCATATTTGAGCCCTCTAAACATGGGCATGACATCAGGGGTCTCCTTGTTTTTTTAAATATGAAAAGAGTAGGGGGAGCTAACAGGTATTGATTGCTTATTTTGCCCCAAACAGCCTTGCAAGTGCTTTCTTTGTGTTATCTCAGGTGAGCTTTCCAGTTGTCTGCCAGGTAAGTAGGCACCACATCTTTGTTTTAAAGACAAACTACCACAAAGAAATAACTGCTAGAAAGTCACACGAATCATCTATGAAGTCTGGATCCCCAGCCAGCGTTCTTAAACACAGCTGCTTCAAAGAGTTGCTGAAATAACTAAAACTATGAATGTTAAACACAAAACAGTGTCTGGCATATGGAAGCTCTTATTAAATATTAAATAAAACAATGAGCGATAATAACAATCTCTAGCAATACTAATAATAGGGATGAAAGAGCAGTTTTTCTGTTTGTTCCTGGTGGGATTCAACTGCACAAGAACGAGATAAAGAGATCTTTATGAGTTCATGAGTTCAATCCGTCCTTGAAGAAGGGTTCGTCTCTCTCTTCCTTACACCTCCTCCCCCTGTGAACCACTGGTGTCATTAAGAAACAGTTAACACACATCATCTTTCTTTGCTATTTTTGCCACCCGCCATCTGGAGCGCCTGGGACCTTTGGATGTGTTCACACTAAATCAGCAAAGGAGAACATTCACTAATTTCTCCACTTCAGAAATGTTCATTTGGATAACAATGACCTTTAAAGCTACTGTCATTCACCTCATAACCATGTGCCATATGTTGGATGTCAGATAATAAAGCATCTTTAAACTTAGCAGGCTCCATAACACCTTATGGCTGGTTGGCAACTAATTAATAACTTCCTTAATAGCATCTTGGGTAAGACTGACAAGGCATTTTGTTTGCCACTTAGTGTCTGTTGACATTGGAACCTTTTCAAATATAGTCCGGGAAGACTTCATTGTGTACTGAGCCTTCCTGTTCACTCTTGGAATATGGGGCCGGTACATTTTTTTCTCTGAAAGACATTTCATTTCATGCAAAAGAATGATACCAGACATTGATCCCTGGACACCAAGTGTTCTAGGTAGATTCACATTAACTGTTTACAACAAGTCACAAGACAAATTTCTTACCTATTTTTGTACAGATGAGAGTGGCTGTCAAAGCAGCTGAACAATTTGCACATGTCCCCTGAACCTAGGTATCTGATACCAAATGGCATGATTTTTATTTGGTTTTATTTCCACTGAAATATAAAATACCGTGTTTGCTAGTTTGCTTTCCTCACACTTAGAGAGTTCAGCTCTTCTCCTTCCCATGCCTGAATCGGATTGAGAGGTTGTCACAGTTAATTCCCAATATTTTACCCAGTCTTTTTCAAGGCCCACCTTTTAACCAAGATCTGCATCAGGAAGATGGAGCAGGAGTACTGATAATCACTTCATTTATGTCTAGTGTCTCCTCCTTAGACAGCCATGCATCTCCAACTTCAACCAGTAAGTAAGCCATGGCTGGACTCTTCTAGGTTCTGCAAAATTCATCAGAAATTGCAAATCAATTTATTTTGTTAATCACATATGAAGTATAAATTGAATTGGTTTCCTTTTTTACTTTTTTTTTCTTTTGGTACTGGGAATTGAACTCAGAACCTTGCATTTCCAGGCAGGCATTTGTGCCACTCAGTTATATCCTTTCCCCATGAAGGGTACATAATTACTGCCTCATACTTTCTGAATCTTAGCTTCCTAAAATTCTAGGGAAAGGAATTTTCAGACTTTGGAATAGGTATTCAAAAGCGATTACCCAAGGATGAAAGGGAATGAAGGAAAAACATTGCATAACACTTGGTGACTCAATGTTAATGTTGAAGAGATAATTCTGCATACCTACTCCAGAGATGATGTTGAAGTATTTGTCTCTGAGTCCAACTAACTCAGTGGAAGTTTTATATACCTTGTAATTTATATTAGGACTTTGTGAGCATCCTACCTTTGAAATCCTAAGTACTTCCAAAGTATACAATTCTACACTCTTCCTCCATCATTTATGAATATAGCTGCATGTTTAATTTTACATAAATCTGAATGTGTAATCCACCACCACCAAGGCAACTTATGGATCAACCTATACTTTTCCATATCTTAGAGTGCTACAATAGACTATGGTGATACTTTTCTTTGGCCATGATTTGTTTTACAACACTAGCTATTATGTGCACTTTGCTAAGCTTTACTGTAATCATTTATTTGAATAAATACTATATTTAATGTTGTAAATATGCCATAATTTATATACCTATTCTCTGATCCATAGGCCTTCTTTTCCCCATTGCCATGCTAACTATGATCATCTTACATAAAGTTTCTTTGATTTCCTCTCTCTAGTTCCTCAAAGTGAGTTCATTATGTCAAAGGGTAACCGTTCTTAGTTTATTTTCTGCTGCCAAATTGCTTTCCAGAAAGGTTACAGTTCTTTACATTTTCACCAGCAATTCTTAACCATCCTCTATACCAAACAGTCTGATGGATATAAAGTAACATTTTATTATTCTTCAAATTTCCACCTGACTTACCACTAGTACGTCTGGATATTTTTACATATATTAGCCATTTTGATTTGCATTTGTGTAAGTTGTAGTTTTGTTCATGTTTCCACTTATCTCTTTTCAGTTAATGTGTTCATATATTAGTGTAACATAGACATGAAGTGCCTTATCTGTGATGTAATTCCTATTTCCATTCTTGAGGAAGTGTGCATGTCCTTGGTCTACATTCTAATTTTGTAGACCTTCTGCCAATACTTTTATTGCCTTTAAAAATACCTCTTTAATCAGTGTTCATTTCCATTATTTCTATCACATTTTGTCTTTTAATAAGACATAGCATTTTCACCAGGCATGGTGACACATACCTATAATCCCAGCACTCCAGAGGGTGAGGTAGGAGGATGATGAGTTTGGGGTCAGCCTGAACTACATAGAGAGACCCTGTCTTCAAAAATACATACATACATACACACACACACACACACACATATATGTATACACATATATACATATATATACACATATATACATACACACATATACATATACACACACACGTATATACATATATAGAGAGGTATATATGTATGTGTGTGTGTATATATACATACATATATATATATATATATGTATGTATAGCATTTTCTTGGTATATTTTCTCTGCTTTGTTGTACAACCTACTCTTACTTTTTTAAAATTCTGAGAATGGATTGCTTCTCTCTGTCAAGTTCAAAACAGCAGACATGACTTCTTTACATTTCTCACATTACAAAACTCACTCAACAATGCTATTAGTTTTTTATTCTTTTCTATTTTGAATTACTTATCAAAGACAGTTTTTATGTCTTTCATTCTTGAGTATTTATAATAGTCACTCAATTTTCTTGTCATATATCAGTTGCTAAAACATTCAGGAGAAAGAAGGTAATTATGATGACAGATATTGTGCTGTGTAGTTCTTGACTTAATTTTGAAATTACTTGAATATTTTTCTCTTTAGAATATATTTGTTCCCATTTTTAATAAACAGTTTTTATCATACATAGCATTTCCACTGAAATTTTCAAATATGTTTTCAAAATTTGGGATGTGACAGAATAGTTTTTGCTTAATTTCCTGACATACTTAAACAGATTGTTGATATCATATTTATATGTAAGGTCATATTTCTGTATAGCTACCTATCTCTTTAACATGATTTAGCCTTATCATTCTGGAATTAAAATAATGCTAAGTACATAATACTAACTGGAATACTTTCCCCTCATGGAATCTATCAGTTTCCTTATTAAGGTTTGGGTTTGACTGTGTAATGTTAGCATGACTGATTCTGTTTTAGTCTGGTTTGCCTGGGCCTAGTACAGAAATATTTAGTTTCTTTTAGTTTTTGCTCTTTTATTTCACTGTCTGTTAATATTTGTGTTCATAATGAGTGCATTTAAGATTTGTGGAAAAGCTCACTCCTATATTTACCCTTCATTCATATCTAGAAAATCTTTGGTTTTTTTTCTTTTAATGCCCTCTGAGTTCACCAAAAACGTATCTCAATCTCCAATAAGCTTGTATTATGGAATACAAGCTTTGGGGGAATGAATGCTCTCTTTATTGTAGGGTTAAAATCAAAGAATATGATAGTTTGTTTTATAATTTAGGAAATGGAGTTTGTGAATGTCTTAATGATGTAGGGCAATGTATATTCTCTATTCACAGAATGATAACCCTACTTGTTACGCATTTACTTACATCCATCTTTATTGTGGTTTTTATTTCCTTATCAAGGTTTGTGTGGGAAACTTCTCTATTTCTGACTCTCAATCATGCCACCACCTCCAGTTGCATCCATTTGAAATTGATTTCATCTCTTCTTCTTGAGAGCCTCAGGTGACTACACTCCAGCCCTTGTTCATTTCCATTGGTTTATTGCCCCAGACTCATTACTCTTCCCAGGCAGAGTCATCTCAGTTTCCTCTTCACAGTGCAGGAATTCTAACGTGCAAAACCTCTATGCCTAAGAATGCAGATGTTCCACAACTCAGATGAAGGTAAGTGAAGAGTAACTAACCAGCACCATATTCCCAGAATGCTATACAAGTCCATGTCTTTAACCATTTTTCTAAGCGGTGTTAAAGATCAGGGTCACTGGACTCTCAGGATCATCGCCTGTTTGTGTTATGTGGGAGCACAGTAGGGACCCCATGGGGCCGCTCTATAGATCTTCTCTGAGAGCACCCATGAGCGGCCAGAGACCAGCTCAGGCAATGAGAAGGGAAAGAGGACTCATCGACCCAGGAGGGCGACAAGCAGGAAGATGATTCCACTCTTGTTTTATCCAAAGATCTCTCTGTAAGAGAGGGCTCCGGAGTATTAGGCCCAAGCTGCTTCTCTGATTAGAGGAGGTTATAGCCCCAGAGACATAAAGCAACAGAGAAAGGGTGGCAAATATGCTTCTCTTCTCAGCTTTTTCTAATGGCTTATAAAACAATATTGAAATATTGTACTGAAATAAACATGAATACAAAGAGAACAATAGGAAAATTTGTCTAAAGCATGATTTTTTTTTTTTCCGGTACCAGGGATTGAACTCAGGACCTTGCGCTTGCCAGGCAAGCGCTTATGCCACTGAGCTATACCCCCAGCCCCCTAAAGCATGATTTTAAATATAAAAAATTTCAAAGCAAGTTGATCCTTTCTGTGAGTCCTTTTAGGCTACACCACCAGATTGACCAGACTTTGACTTTCATTTCCTCTGCTACAGGAAAGGAGAACTTCAGGGGACTGTGTCTGCCCTTGCTAACCCACATAAAATTCTACCACAAGGCCTTCTGGGTTTTGTTGTAGAACTTAACACAACCTGAATTTGTCTGGTATATTAACCTCTTTAGTTCATAGTTTTCTTTCTCCATCTAAAGTACATGTACAAGATAGGCAGAGACCTTTCTTATTTTGTGCATGGAAACAGAAAAAACAATTTTCATTCATCCTGACAATCTATCCTCTTGTCTAGCAGACCACCCATCTGTTGCAGCTAATCTGTACAGCTGAAAGCAATATGGTTATGGTCATTGTTAGCAGCAAAGGCATTGGTTGGCAAATCCTAAGAGCATCAGTCAGCGTCTGGGAATAAAAGATAAAGCATGATAATGTCTAAGCATGGCTGCACCGAGACCCCAATACTGGGGTGTATCAGTTCACTGCTTAGAGTTGTCAATTACGTTCTCCTAAGATTAACTTAGATGCTAGATGGAGTAAGATGGCCTGAGGGTAAGTCTTTAATTCCCTTGGAGAAAGTCTGGGAATGGAAATAGATGGACAAAATGCATCAACCCCAAGTCGCTTCAGGGATTTGATTGGGTGTAGGGAAATGAATTCTAATAGGCAAAGCAGTCTGCCTGTTCTGTTCTAGCCTGATACATAAAAAAAAAAAAATCCCACCTCAGTCCCAGGGAGAACTAGCCTCCTCCCCAAGGCTCCTGGTAAGCATTTAATTAAATTCAATTATATAGAGACTGCATTTGAGTGCAGTCTTTATACTTTCTGGTATAAAGATACCCTGAGTTTTATGCAGTCAGATGTCTAACTAGAAATTGCACTTTTCAAAAAAGATAAAAAATAATGATCATCTAATTCCCTATTTTCCACAGAGCCACTTAACTTCAAGTGCTCAGTACTAATCAATAAAAGCCTTTCATCACAAAACCCAATAAGCAAGATCAGATTGGAGGGAAATGCTCCAAAGAGAGCAGCGCTGGGTATCCAAAGCATTTTGTAAGGTCAGAATCACTTTTCCTCATGAAGTTAACTTCTGCTCATGGCTCAAAGCCACTGCATCTCTTGCCCTCTCATCCCTTACTTTCAAAGGTAGGTCCCCTGGGCCTGCTGAGAACACAGGGGCCACTATGACCAGCACCCAGTGAAAACCCCAGATGAAGTGACACCAGATATGCTGTGTTACCAGCTTAGGACCTGTTTCAAGAGCTCACTGTCCATGAGAACTTATGGGCGTTGATTTAGAAAACAATCAGGTATGAGAAACAATGTTAAGTTTCAGTCTTTCTTAGGATTTAAGATGGCATTTGGATCTGATATTTCTAGTCTTCTTCCCTGCACCTGCACCCTTTCTTCCACATTTTCCAAGAAGGATGAAGACAGGAGAAAGATAAGCAAATAACTGTAATGACGCCCTGTCAATCAGGTCTGAGCCTCAAATCTCAATGCAAAAATTCTGGTGAGCTTGATGGGAGCTCAGGGTCCCTATTAATGCTGAGAGAGCTGCTCTTTCAAACAAGTCCAAACTTATGTTCTGAATTTTATCGTCTTCATCCAGCCACATGGGAAGGAAGAGACAGAAAACTGAGATAAAAGGACTCTAGTTCAACTTTCCAATCTATCTCATGAGTGTCAGAGGGAGAAGAGAAAAAGAGAGGGAAAGGAAAAGAAGAGCACATCAGAGTCACAGTACAAACGATCACACCCTCTAACAAATGTAGGCCACCCAGGTAACTGGCATTTGTGAATTGATATGATTCAACTATTTCCTCTATTAAAGTAACTTCCTTGGAATATAGATGGCACTTAATAGATGTTCATTAGTGGATGGGAGAGAGAACAAATTGGAGATATTATTCCTCTTATATACTATTTTAAGCCAAATTGGACATACACATTCACAACCAAAAAATTAATAACTCCTTGAAACATATCCAAGACAATTCACTCAGTGTTAAAGAGAATTTTTCTTTTTTTTTTCCTACATTATATTCAAAAGTTACTGTTGAAGGTTATATGGAATTTTATGAGTATAAGCAAAAAAATATATATATATGAAAAAAACTTTTAGAATCTTCCAAGTATCAGCAAACGAACATGTAGCCAGTTGATAATACAAAGTCAAATCCAGTTTATTATTGAGGACAGTATAGATAGTTGACAAATATTTAAAAATATTTCTTCCTACAGAATTCAGGCATGGGTTATTGAGAACTGTAATACAAAAGACTTAAAAATTAGACTAGTTCTTAACAGAATTGGAACTCTTATCTCCTTCAAAGAAGGTCTGGAAACCAAGGCAAGGGAAACTAACTCCCATCTATAGACAGACCCACCCAAAGGCTCAGCTTGTTCTGAAGGAAAGAAGCAGCCACAGCTCTGTGAGACGCCCACAGCTATGCTGGAGATAAGAGGAATGCTATTACTAACTCCCTTTCTCTCATCCATTAGTTAGCATCTGTTAAGCACTATCTGTCTTCCAAGGAAGGCATTGTGCTAATGAGGTGGTGGGCTGTGCCTCTATGAAAGGATCACAGCATCCCTGATTCAAATCCAACACGAACATGAAATTCAGGCTGGAAGCATTTCCCTGGTTTCTCTCTAAACTTGAGCTTATGAACCAAGTAACTAATATTTTCTACCAAATTGACACCTATATATTTATAAAGGAAAACTTGGAATCTCATCAGCAAAAGTTAACCTTAATGAGTCTTCTTATATCATTACTGTATTTGTAAGAATGAGGCTTCCGGTAGTGTTCAGGAAGGGGTCCATACGGCGTTGTTCTTGATTCCCATCGTAACTTAACAGGAAACTTCACAGTATCCGGAGCCCTTGATGTCCTGCAAATAGAGGAGGATGTCCTTAAATTCCTTGCTGCAGGAACCCACTTAGGTGGCACCAACCCGGATTTCCAGATGGAGCAGTACATCTACAAAAGGAAAAGTGATGGAATCTACATCATAAATCTGAAGCGGACCTGTTAGAAGCTTCTCCTGGCAGCTCGAGCCATAGTTGACATTGAAAACCCTGGTGACGTCAGCGTCATGTCCTCTAGGATCACTTGCCAGTGCACTGTGCTGAAGTTTGCCGCTGCCACCGGAGCTACTCCTATCACTGGCCGCTTCACTCCTGGGACTTTCACTAACCAGATCCAGGCAGCCTTCCCAGAGCCACGTCTTCTGGTGGTTACCAACGCCAGGGCTGACCACCAGCCCCTCACAGAAGCATCTTACGTCGATCTGCCGACCATTGCTCTGTGCAACACAGATTCTCTTCTTCGCTATGTGGACATTGCTATCCCATGCAACAATAAGGGAGCTCACTCAGTGAGTCTGATGCGGTGGATGCTGGCCTGAGAAGTGCTACGTACGCGTGGCACCATCTCCCATGAGCGTCCATGGGAAGTCGTGTCGGATCTCTACTTCTACAGGGGTCCTGAAGAGATTGAAAAGGAAGGGAAGGCAGCTGCTGAGAAGGCTGTGACCAAGGAGGAATTTCAGGGCGAGTGGACTGCGCCAGCTCCCAAGTGCACTGCTGCTCAGCCGCAGGTTGCAGACTGATCTGAAGGTGCGCAGGCGCCCTCTGTGCCTATTCAGCAGCTCCCCACTGACTAGAGTGCTCAGCCGGCCACAGAAGACTGGTCTGCAGCCCTCACTGCGCAAGCTACTGAGTGGGTGGGAACCACCACCGAGTGGTCTGGAGCTGTTGTGCAGACACTTCACTTCAGCAAAATGGAAATGAGGTTGACAGAAAATAAAACACCATTTAAAAAAAAAAAAAAAAAGAATGAGGTAAGTTACCACACCAGCTGCTGGATGGCCACACCAGAAGCCAATCAGAGGTCTCTCCGTGACAAATGGTGGCTAAATTGGAACCTCCTGTCCATGAAGAACATCTCTGCTCCTCAGAGCTGAGGACTTTGCCGTGTTCCTAGGGGCTTCCTCCACCTTCTTTCGTGTCCCAAATGTTTTTAGAGTGAAAAATATATTAATGAGCCAACGAATTGCCTTAAAATTGATGAAACAGTGGAAATCATAGAAGTAAACAAGAACAACAAAAAGTATCTTTCTCATAAAAACTTGGGTATTTTATTCTGAAGAAGTTGGAGCCTCATGATATGGTTTTGTGACTGCGCTGCACAGTCTCCATCACCCATAAAGCACTCCAGTTTCACCAGATCTTATTTTGACTTGAAATGTTTCGTGACACGTTTATGGTGTTAATTTCCTTCTCTTCTGGGTATGGCCTTTATATGTGTTTCCTTTGGAGGATAAATCAACTTGCTAGGCTGGGATAGATTATCGTATAGGTGATTTTACCAAACAGTCTCCACTAAACTATAAAGGATGTGGCCCACCATGGAATATCCACTCTGGCGGGTTTTAAATGTTAAAAGTCATCAGAACACATAAGTAATCAACTCTTGAAAATAAAGGAGTTTTAATGAAATGATTTTGCAGAGCCTTATTGCTGACACCATCACTTCTATTTCTAATGGATTTTGAGACTTCTTGTTCAGAAGTTAATCCTGTTAATAAGATTCGATTTTCTTTTTGCCTTAATAGTGTACTTTGAAACACTTATGATGAAGCGAAGGCGTGTTTGGTGTGCAGTATTGCTGTGGTCCTGTGTGTAATCCTGGCAAATGAAACTAAAAGGAGAATGAGTTGAGAAAGAGATAAAAGTGGAAACACTGACTCCTGTGTAATTTAGAAAAGAAAATAGGTTTCTCTTTCTCTGTGTCTCGTTCAATCTCATCCAGTCTGCGGTGCATGTATTAAAACCAAGGACATTTGAGCCAAAGAAGATTGGTCAACCAATCTGGCTACTTAATGCCTGCATAACTGGTTACAAGCTTGATTTTTATAAAAGGAACAAGGGCTGGATCAATGGTAGAACACTTCAATAAGTAGCCATGCATCTGTTCAGGGCCAGCACAGCTATGAACACTGAAGACCGTGTAGAAGTCCTACTGAGTCCAGTGTGCAGTGAGGTATGCAACCAGTGCACACACCAGGAGACATCATGATGTCCTAAGACTTTAAGGATGCACTTGTACTAGAGGATGCAGGAAGCATGGAAAAAACAGTGTGGAAAGATAATATAGAACAAGGTGGGAAAGTTCTTGCATGCCAGCCTAGACCAAGAAGGGCTTTGTCCTGTGAATGGGAAAGAATGTTGCATTTCTGTGGGGGAGAGGGGTAGAGGACATCCATTTTTCAGGCTGGTGCTTTGAAAACTCCAGTTAAAGTTTTGAACTAAGGAATATTTTCTTATGCTTCAAAAATATCATCTTTTAAGTTTCCCAGAATTATAATATCAGGTTATTGTTGATGCTCTATTGAACTGAAAACTTTTATTAATATTTGTGGTTTCATTTTATAAAATTATCATAACTGATGGATTTACAGTTCTGAAACAGTAACCAAATTTTAATAATGAAGCCATTAATACACACCTTAGCTTGAGGGGATGATATTTGTGACAATGTAATATTTGCTCTGAAAGTAACAATCCCCAAACTAATATATTTATATCTCTCTGTAAGTTGCAAAAATGTCTCCCCAGCTAGCAGCACATTGTGTTGTCTTGACAATCAGAGCTCTTCCTCCGATGTTGTTTGTTTCCTCCTCTTTGAAGGAAAAGAAAAAAGAGGCTTTAAATATCAAAGAAATTAATTACCAAGATGATCTTGAGAGACTTGAAAAATAATTTAAGATTTCAGTTTGAAAAGCTCACTGTCCCTGGATTTCTCTAGAAAGACTGTGAAGTGGGTTATGTGTATTTCCTGAGATGCAGGGCAACATTTACATTTAAATGAAAACACAGATATATATGTTTGATAAAGACCATATACTTATGTGTTTAAAACTATTTTTTTCATAAGAGAGAAAGAAAACACCCCACTGTGCCAATATCCCAATACACCAATTAATTCTTTATGAAAATGTAGCATACTGTGCATCTGTTTGAGATTTTTCCTTTCATTTATTTTTATTCCTTATATTTTTGCTAGATTCCTGTATTTGCTGAGAATCAGCCTCCTGAAGAAGTAAATGCATGGTTTCTTAAAGTAAAACCCCACAAAACCTTAAGGTTTCTCTTGTACTCTCTCCTTCCTCCTCTACTATGACTTTATTTTCATGAACCTGAGATTCATGAACCTGAGACCCATGTAGTCAGGTGATTTGACCTAAATTTTATACAAATTTTCAGAGTTTAGGTTTAGAAGTAAATGTCTTCCCTGCTCATCAAGTGGTTATTTGTGACATGTCTTTTCTTCATGTAAACCTGAGATAACTATTTTGAGAAAATCTTATCAGCCTCTGAAAAGGATGTCCTTGGGAGCTGATGTCCCCATTTAGCATGTTTCTATGTCTGTCCTAAACAGCAGTGTACTAAGTTTTAGGTCATAGGGATTCAAGGATAGGCATGATTAGTTGCAACAGATAAAAAAGATATGGTATGTAGCTGCTTCTTCCACATGTGTAATCTTGTTCTACCTTTAATAATTCAATATGTACAAGGTCATTGTACCTGCATTTATCTGCATTTTATGTCATGTAAGACTTGGAGATATCAAACTGCTTCCTGTATGATATAGTTGTTAAAGTTCAGTGTAGTGACTTACACCTAGATTATCCTGAAATCAAAGACGAACATGATTTTGATGATACTCAAAATAACTTTTTGACAAAAAGCTGACACCAGAACCTATCCTCATAACTTGTACCCATCTGTCTGCACATGTTGTCCCCTGTATTTCCAAAATCCATATGGAAAAAATGAAATACCTAATCAAAATTTAAACACCAGATATGACAGCAGAAATACTCATTTCCACTGAAAGCCACTTGGGTTTTCTATTTCAAATATCAAGAACTACACAAAAATTATGGAAATGACTAATGCTTCAACATTGGTAAAAAAAAAGAAAATTTAGAGAAACTCCCAAAGCTGGCACAAAAATTGTGCCTCCTGACACAAAAATCAGACTCCTCTTCCAGGGAGGCTTAATTGTAGGTGAGCATCTACCTACTTCTAGGCCTTGGGACGAAGTTCCTCTGGATGCTTATATTTCTAAGATGCAAAAATTGTTTCCATGAATGTGATCTTTTAAGTGTTGCTTATTCGTGTATTATAAAATAAATACAGCTACATGAAAAACTGGTGAGGCAGACACTTGGAAGGGAGATCTGGTCAAATGACAAAGTCAAGTCATTTGCAAAATATCTAGAACTGAAATAGACGTGTGAATGTGAATTTGCTTCCCGCTTGATGCTCTGGGCAGGGCACAGGGTGGGCACAGAGTCTAAAGAGTTGAACAGGATTCCTAGCTCCACCGTTCTTGCGCCATGAAACCAAGTATCCTGAAACCGGAAGCAGTGATTTGTCAAAAGTTAGTTTCAAAGGAGCAGGGAGCAAAGTCAATACATTTTTAGGAACACTGTAGAGGCATCTGGAGGAAAATTGTTCTGTATAAGAACAGACAGGTGATATGAGCTTGAGACAAGAAATGATGGGTTGAGGCAACATGGGAAGAAGAGAGGAAGCCACCTCGGACCTGTGCAGAGTGCTTGCAAACAGGCTTGTCACCCCTGGCTCTTGCTTCCTTTGGGGCTGTCTTAAAGGCACCATGAAGCGATTAAAATTTACTGAGAGGCATTTCTCATCATTGCATCCCCCTTGGCTATAAACTCTAGCAGGGCAGAGAGTATATCAGTTGTGTTCCTTGTCTTGCCCCAAAACAGTTGAACAAATAGGTCCTAGAGATAATGGCTTAAGTCATTGCTAAAACTCTTATCTTCCAGATCCAGTTTCCTCTAATGGGATCAAGTATTCTTTTCAGTTTTGCTCCCTTCTACCTTCTTGGCTGTGTTTGCATTTGTTGGGTATTGTAGCTGCCTTTGCAGTTTTCAATCATTTTCAATTCACAGGTCTTAGTTTCCACCCACAGCAGATTCTCCTTTTCCATTCTACACCTCACCTTCTTCATCGGTGTCACCTTTTTTCATCCCTGCACAAGTATCTGAGCCTCAGTTTCTTCCATTTTAAAGCAGAAATAACCAAAAGGTATTGGACAATTACATATGAAAATATGCGATGGTATTCAGCCCAGAATTTAAGAGGTATTTTTTTTTACAATCTCACCACAAACCTTATGACTAACAATGAGTTCCGTAGCATGTTCTGATTGGACAAGAGCTATAGACACCCTTCCTTGGAGAAACGTGGTCACAAGAAATAGACATTTGACTCACACTACCTTTTATATAATTTATTGCTTTGATTCATAAAGGCAATTCCCAGAAATGTAGAGAGTTCATGTAAAAACAAAGAAAAGTAGAAATCTGCACCTGCCAAAATCAAACTCCACTCAGTTCACAACTCAACAAAAGTCTACTTGCACTTAAGAACCAAAAAATGGTACAGCCAAAACTGAAATATATTTCACTGAGAAATGGAAAAAATATATTCATACAGAGGAGAGGGGAGGTAAGCATGAGCAAGATCTCATGTTCCCAGGGGCCATTATGGTACATGATTCATAAGGCCAAATTTTACAATTACAGATTTTGCATAGGTTACTCTTTCAGCATGGGAGATAATTCTTTCTGAGACAGGATTTCTCTTCTACCCCAGCTCTGTGTGGCCTGTCACACTCTTTGGGTGCAACATTGCAGTTCAGCAGTATAAAAGATTCTAAATTTGACCTAAGCTTGGCAAAATTAAAATGTGCCCTCGCTAACTTCAGATCATAAGTGGTTTTCCCATGCTTATTTTAGGTATTTGCTCTTTTATACTAAAATGAGCATATGAATAACTAAACTCATTTATGAGTTGCAAAATGCACTAACCTCCCCTACCTACATATCTAAACAGAATAATAGCTTTAAGAGTACACAACAAAAAGGTGTTATAAATAGCAATGTGTGGAATCAAACTTTATGCGATATACATACATCAATTCAATCCATCCTTGAATGGCTGAATGTCCTATCTGCAAAGCAGGATTTATTCTGGCAGCCCAAACTTTTGCTCTCAAAAGATAGTTACTCTATTATTGGAGAAAGAAAAGTCCTGCCCCAAAACCTGAAAGAGACAAGGAAAGAGTGATTAAGGAAAAAAAGGAAAAGAGAAGAGACAAGCAGAAGATTGGTCAATATTAAAATAAAGGCCTGAGGTTTGCTGGGCAATGGTACTTCACTTCATTCTTAATCTTGGTCTCAAAGGAACCTCCCTAAATATCTGGCATCATCTTTTCATGCTCCTATGAATAAGTGTCTCAGTTATTTTTCTCATTGCTGAGACAAAGTCTACAACACCGAAGGTTAAAAAAGGAAATGCTTATTTGAGTTCACAGTTTATAGAGGTTTTAGTCCATAATCTGCTGACTCCAAGGCAGGGTGACATGGCAGAGGGGGATCACAGAGGAGAAATAGTTTGTGGCAGGCGGGAAACAGAAAAGCAGCACACAGCAGCAGCCTGCCTCTCCCCTTTATCCCTTCCAGGCTATCCACCTTTCTAGTGGTGCCACCCATACCCAACGTGGCCCTTGGCACACCTACAATTATGCTAAACCAATCAGTGGACTAATTTAGGTACCTTGAACCCTTAATCACAGTATGATGTCTTTAATCTCAATATCATGCCCTAGATCCAGTCAGCTCCATAAAACCCCACTATTACCACTTGAGGCTTTGAGATACAAGCCATAGCAGTAATTTTCATTGTTTTTCCATAACCTACAGGAAAATGCTAACCTAGCAACTTGATCTTGCATTCAAGATCCTGTCATCTCCACCTCATCAGCCTCTCCATCTATGTTTATAATTTATTCTTTCCTTTTGAAATCTACCATTTACTAAATCATTCTTCAAGTGATATCCTCTGAAATTGTTTGAGAAGTCTGCGCAGGTTTCTCCTCCCCCCTCAGTATCTATCTTAGCTCTTCTTTAGTGGACTTACCCCAACCTTTCCTCCAAGGCTCAGCACTGTGCTGTCTGATCCCTCCCTTCTTGCCCTGGACCTTGCCAACCCACAAAATTCTTGTTTCTCTCACTGCCTGCCTGGGAATCCCTGACAGCAGTAACCCCTTAACATTTGACCAGGGTGTTTACACTTTGCACAAAGCACTGGTGTTTACACTTTGCACAAAGCACTGGGCACAACTGTGCTCTACGAAAAACTTACTGAGATGCCAGTTAGTAATAATTAGTCTGTAAAAGATGAAGATGCAACTTCTGTATGCAGGTACTGCATTTTAAGAAAGCTATCCAGGGCCAGGGTTATACCTCAGCAGCATGGCACCTGTCTGGCAAGACAGGTGAGGTCCTGAGTTCAACTGCCAGTACCAAAAAAATAAAAGAAGAAGAAAGCTATCCACTCAGGGAACTGTGTTCAATCCTTGAGAGGTGAGAATGTTTATATCTCTTTCAGAGATTAAAAATAAGGCTGAAAGAGAGGAAGGTTATGTCTAGTTATCAAATCAACAACTTCACTGAATCCAATTTTATCACATAGGTGGATTGCTCCCCAGAATACTGTCTCAAAATAGCTCAGATTTGATTTTTGGTTTTGTGTTTTGCTTGACAAAGCACCTTGACTTTGTTTTGGGAGCCAGTATGGCTACAATTAGAAGCAATGGTGTCATCCACATTTGGTTTACTGGTCTATTACTAGGTATGACCTTGTGGGTGTTGATTTAGCCAGTTAATCTTTGCACCTCTTAAATATGAGATATATTAATGTCTCACAGCATAGTTGTAAAAATTGAAAGATAAAATTAGCAAAGAGTCATAGCTACCCTTGGTAAGAGGGCTTATAACTTCTTTGCATACTGGTTCTTAATTCAGGCTCCCTGGAATCCCTTTAATAATTCTGATAAAACTATCCACCTGTGCTAAATTACTGGATTCATACTTCAAACATATTCTAACAAGGAATTTTGAGGAGCTATGAGGGTTACATGAAAAGTTTCCTGAAGAGGCAGATTTTCAAACCTCATCTGCAGTCAGTCCAGTTGGATAGAGTATTTTCAGGAAGCGACCTTAGCTATGCAGCTGATTCTGCTACAGAAGTCTAGGGAACACAGTCTGACAAACACAACTGTGCAGACACTTATTCTAAGATTGGAGCTGTGAACCACAGAATTTGACACATGCATTTTTTATTATCATGATGACTATTTGAATATGTATGTGCCATTGTATTGGTGCATAACTCCCTGATATCACAATATACAAGCCTAAAGTTTTACATATATTATATACATGTGGGTGAGTCCATAAGTATACATACCTAATCATACATTAGACATATACCTAATTCTGTGAGTTTGTAGCTAATCACTACCTAAAGTGACTAAAGACCTAGAGACCTAAAGCATTTCCATCACTCAGTAATTTTCCTTATGCTGTTCCTCTACCCTTGTTCAACTCCCAGCTAATCAGTATATTTACATTTATTATCATTACATCCAAGTTATAACATGACATACATTGTCTCTCAAAAGTTGTCTCTCTCTTTTTCCAATGAAAATCACTTTCCTCAGCAATATCTAAAGTTGCTTGGAGGGACTGACCTTTTTGATTCTTGAAAACCGTAGCACACAGCCCCCACTTTCCAGGCTAACTCACTGAACAAGTTTCAAATGTGACCTTTGGGAAATGATGCCTCTTCTGACACAAGCACATGTTTTCCCAGCCAGGCCAATATTTTACATTCAATCTTGAAAGTAGGCATGAGGGGGGATACATGTCCTGGCCACCATCTATAATTAGAGATGACATTTTTCTGAACTTGGAAAATAAACAACAACCTGCAGAATAAATCAGGGGCAGAAAGCACTATTGGTGAAATAAGTGAGAAAAGGAGCATTCCAATTTTAAATTATATATCCTTTAAATTACATTAGTAATTCAGTGTATCATCTGTTATTCAGCCAATTTGATAGAAATTATAGAGAGATTCATTCCTAATTAAGAATAATCTGATGGTTGGGCTTGACCCAGTTAAATTCTTATCTTTATGACATCAATCTTTTATAATATTTCCAGAAGCCTTGGCAAAGGCTCCAGTTTTATAAGTAAAAATTAATTAATTGGGACATTAAATTTGAAAGATGCTTTTATCTTTTTCCTGGTTCATGCCTTCACAACAGAAAGCAATAATTAACAGTTTTATTCAAATATATAAAATATTTCCTTGAAGATTTCTAACCACTTTAAGTTCTCCAAGAATCAAATGGTATGATACCTAGGTATCAGGATGCAGAACAAAATGGATTGTTTGCAAATATTCTATTGAGAGAGTTCTACTTGGTAATCATCTCCACTGAGATAAGATGAAGCAGCTTGCTATGAAGGTCACTTGGGACCGGTAGGTGGAACATGTATTCTGATGCTTTGCATATGGGATGAGCTCAGTAACACTGATCCATGGGGTATTCCAGAAATGATGCTGCATGAGTTCCTAAACTTAAAAATTTCAAAAATCTCAATGCAATTTTTTAAAAAAAGCATCGCATGTATCCATGTTTTTTCCAGCTTTTGCTATGGAAAATTGTCCTAACTGACCAAATTTGATTACCCAGAAAATAAATGTTTACCTTCCTTCTTAAGTTATGATTTAAACACATCACATTAAGGTAATTATTGGATATATTTATGTATCTAGGCTCCATTTGTTAATTCATCTATTATTACAACACCAAATATGGCACACTTGAAAGGAAATAATTAAGAAAATCACACAAGCACCAGGAAATAACAGGATTCATAATGGACTGTGTAACTTTATCTGGTGGATACTGGCCGGTCAGTCTGATAGAAATAGTCTCCAAGGGCGTACCCCAGGGCTCTGAGCTGTTTGAAACTTTATTAAAAACTTGGAAGAAACTGCAGAGGATAGACTGGACGTTTCAATTGAACTTATGCATTCGGATATCCTCAACTGAGTAACACAGGAAGTGAGTAGAAGGGAGGAAGCCAAGTGGCACTTCTGCAGGCATAGAGGCACATCTCGTCACAAATCTCCCAGGAAAGGTCATGAACATTGTTAAAAAAAAAATTATTTCCATATATTAGTCAGCTTTCCAAGCCCCAGGGACAAAACACAGATACTGACAATCTAAAGCAGGGGAGGAATATTTTTGGTAACAGTTTTAGGGGATTCTGTCCATAGTCAGCTAGCTCCAAGGCAGAATTAGCACTGTGGAAGGGTAAACTAGAGAACAATTGTTCATGTCAGGGCATCCAGGAAGCTGAAAGAGGAGGAAGGAGTCAGAGACAAGAAAATACCCCCCTCAGACACCCCCCAGTCCTTCATCTCCAGCCAGGCCTCACTTCCTAATGATACTTTTCATCACTGAACTCATCTGTGGATAAATCCACTGGTACGTACAGCATCTCCACTATTCAATTGCTCTCCAAGCACATGAGATTTTTGAGGGACAGTTTATACCTAAACCATAACACTCCAGTTCACACAAAAGTCTGTATGAGAGCTGACTCCCTTCCCAGGGAGATCTGTGGGACAGTTTTAGATTATAGCCATAAATTCCTTGTACCTTATCTTAATTGGTGGAGTATGTCCCTACACCTTGAGTATGGGATGAGCTTAGTAACACTGATCCGTGGTATATGGTGGAAGTGACACTGTATGACCTCCTGAGTTAGGTCATGAGGTTTCTCTGGGACTTTTTCCCTTGCAACTCAGACACCATGCTGTGAGAGAAGCAAAGAGGCCCATGGGGAGACATATGTTGAGAGGTGCCAGTGCCATCTGAGCTCTTAGCTAACAGAACCCACTGGCTACTCAGGAATGAGCAATCTTGAAACTGGATCCTCCAGCCTATAACTACATCTGCTCCACTGAAATTCCACAGTAGAACAGCCAAGAGCTGAGTTTGGTCTTTCCCCCTACCCAACAGGTAGATTCAGGAGCAAAATACATGCTAGTTGCTTTAAGTCATTTAGTTTTCGTGGGGTTTTCTGTGCAGAATAAGTAACTCAGTATTATGACTGTCTTCTCTGTATGTTGTATTGCCTCCTGGGAAGTAAAAGTCTAAAAGAAAGGATGGCAACAGTTTGGAAGGAAAAGCAGTCATACACAAGGCTGCCAGTGACAGGAAGACATGTGAAGTCCTGAGTAAGCAGTCACAATTGCATGAGATGTAGCTCAAGGAAAATAGGGCTGCGGCACTTAATTTGGGTTTTTCAATTGAGTCCACGATGGCCGTGGATTAACTTTAAGTGACCCAGCTGTTCCAGAGCAGCTGTGATTAAAGTCAACTGAAGAACAAGCTCAGCAAAAGTGACATGTGGATCCTCACATGCAAGGAGTGCAAATTCCATGTCATCCTGACCAAAGACAGCATATTAGGTTCAGTTCTGAGAGAACTGATCAGGAAAACCATTGCAAAAGTTGACCTGTGTTCCAGAAAAGTCGATTAAATGAAAAAATATCTGAAATTTATGTTCTACGTGTGAAAGTTGATTCTATCAAAATTTAGACAGCCAGAACCTGCAACCAGATAGCATAACATATCCTCATCTTACCCATATGATTTCTTGGGAGTCCTATACTCCGAGATTTTGTTTTTTCCATGATTGAGGATTGAACTCAAGGGCTTCACACTGAGCCATATCCTTAACTCATTTACTTTTACTCTTTTTTTTTTTTTTGACATAGGTTCTCAGTAAATTACACAGGCTGGCCTAGAATTCACAGGACTCCTGCCTCAGCCTCCTGAGTAGCTGAAATTGCAGAAATGTGTCTCCAGGCCTGGATCTCAGACTCATTACTCAGTGGCAAAAGGAAGAAAGGAGTCATCTCTACTGCCTGCATAGGCACAATGTTACAGTTATTGAAAATAACTTACATAAAACAAGACTGCATTCAAGAACAAAGGCCCTCAATATTTACTTGCAGTTTAACTCAGAGACCTAAAAATTGGGGTTTTGTTTTGTTTTGTTTTGTTTTAGAGGAGAAAGCTTATCACTAGAATATGCTGCCTTAAACACAGCAGAACCTCTGCCTGTCTAAAATCTCCCTCCAAAGGCTGTATGTCTGCTCATCAGGGCTAGACAGCATCTGCCGACAAGTGATGCTGGCCTTAAGACCCTGTAAGTGTTCTTCAGTGCCTAACATATCACTTTGATCGCTTTCTTCTGCAGCTCCAAAGCCACTTTCTTTAATCACCTGTGTATCCTAGAAGCCCATGAAGCCTCACTTTTATACAATAAGCATGAGCATTCTCCTAGCACAAAAGGAATCCTCAGTTGTTAGTTGTTGCTGTGATTTACATATAAAATGGACCCCAAACCCTCATGTGTTTGGAAGATGACTAAATTAGAGCTGACTTGCTGTGAGGAGGCAACATCTAGACATAAGAGCTGCGCTGAGGGCCTGAGGGCGGGACCTGGAAGGCCGTGCCTGTCTTCCCAGCCCCTCCCACCACTCTCTGCTTCCCAGCTTCCAGGAGGGGAGCAGCTTTCCTCTGCTCAGGTCCTTCTGTCACGCTGCTTCTACCATGGAGCCTGCTAAACACGGACTAAAACTCCCAAAATGTGAGCCAAAATAAACCTCTTCTTTTTAAATTCTGGATCCTGAGGATTGTGTCCCACCAGTGAGAAAGCAGCTGAGACAGGTGAGCTGTAGGCCGCTCATAGCCAGACTTTGAAGTCTGGCCGTCAACTATCCGCCCTCCCTCCTACCATCAATACGGAGCTTTTGGTTGAGATTCAAAACATTCTCAAAATTCATGTATGCAGAAAATGTTGTCTATCAGACAAATGCCTGCACATGAAAGGAACTGGGAGCATTTGATATTCTATACCCCATGTGGAAGTAAACATCCAAGGGCGTTTTGTCCTTTGAATCAGGAATATGGTCGTAAGTCTTCCTCCCTCTTCTACTTTCATGTCTAGAGTGAGCACAAAGAAGCAGGAGCTAATTTGTACTGTGATTTAGTTCAGATTTCCACCTCATCCTCTACCAGCTCTGCAACTTGGGCAAGCTCACCTCTCTGAACCAACCAGTCTCTCTCTATGAAGTGGCGTTAACAATAATTAACTCTTGGAGATGTCATGAGAACTAAATAAGATAAAATGTGGGCCTAGGCCTGGGGCATAGTAAGAAATTCCTACAGATTTGCTTCTTTTCCAGCAGTTGACTTCCTTGCACAGTTCCCATGCACGCAACCAGCAACAAAAGAGCGAGCATCTGTACTCTGCCTCCCTGAGATAGGCATCTGAAATATAGTTGCCAGAAGAAATGGCATTTAGGGATTTCAGCCTTTATAGAGGAGGGAAACACAATTCTTTTCACTTTGATCTTTTCTTTTCTTTCTTTTTTTTTCTGACAAAGTAGCTGCTAGTTATTTACCTTTCTCTCTAAAACCCAGTTTCAATTAGGGAGCACATTACTTTCTGTCTTAGCCCATCCTGGCTATTATAACAAAATATCTCAGTCTGAATGGCCCATAAACAATAGAAATATATTTCATTCAGTTCTAAAGGCTTAGAGGTCCAAAATCAAGGCTCTAACAGATGCAGTGTCTGGTGAGGCCCTGCTAACCCATAGACAGTGCTATTTTCTGTGTCCTTACGAAAGGTGGAGAGAGAGGAGATAAATGAGCTCGCTGAGGCTTCTTTTATGGAGGCCCTGACCTTGTTCTGGAAGGCTGTACCCTTTCAACCTAGTCGTTTCTCAAAACCCTGCCTCTTACTATCCCTGCCTTGGGGTTAAGATATCAGCATACACAGCCGGGCGTGGTGGCACACCACTGTAATCCCTGCACTCAGGAGGCAGAGTAAGGAGGATCATTGTGAGTTCAAGACCAGCCTGGGCTACAGTGTGAGCTCAAGGCCAGCCTGAACTGCATAGTGAGACCCTGTCTCAAAAACACACACACACACAAAAGTGATATTAGTGCACAGATTTTTGGGAAGTAGAAATATTCAGTTTATCACATTCCTTGCGAGAAGAAAAATCAGACTGTTTTCTTTAACCTCTCTTTTGGCCAAGTATTGCAGTGGATGTGATGCAGTCTGACTCATGGTTAAAGAACACCCACTCAGCTGCCTCTTTTGTGGACTCTTTTAGTCACTTGTAATGTCACTGGGTCAAAACATCTGCCACTCACAGGGTAAAGGAGAGGATTATTTTGGTTCATCTTTTTAGTACATAAGTGGCCAGCTCCGAGGGTTTGGGTAGAAGAAAGACACTTAACTCATGGCAGCCAGAAGAGGGAGAATCAAGGGAGGAACCAGGAGGAGAGATAAAGCTTTCAGATCACATCACAATGACTCAGCTATCTGGACCAGATATCACCTCCTAACAACAACTCAGCAATAAACCCTCATAATCCAACTACCTTGTAAACACATGATGCTTCAGAGGACATTGCACATATAAACTATAACAAGCGGAAACTTCCACTTTGTTCATTTGCTTTTCTTACAACCCTCTTCTTAAAATTTGACTTTGTTGGCTATAGTTCCAGGAACAGTCATGAATCATAAAATGACCCTAGTTATGTGACAGAGCAGAAAGAGAGAACCCTGGGTCTCTGGAGAACCAAAGAGAGAAGCCATCATTACTAGTTATGTTCATATTTCTTTAGCATGGGACATAGAAGGAAGTATTGCTATATTCCTCTGTCTGTGTGCCAAATCTAATTGTAATCAAGATACATGGAGAAGACTTTAGAAAGAAGACTGCTGAGAATAAAAGTATCTCTCTGTTTCTATCTTTATCTCTATCTCTATCTCTCTCTGAAGCAAGCAAGCAATTCTCATGGGGGATTTTAGAGACCACAAGCAGGGTACATGCAAACAAGTTAGATTTGGTGGTAGTCAGATTGCATGTCCCACAGCACAAAATAAAGGGAACTGTTCTTAAATTAGAAATGATAAGAGCTTTCATAGAGGCCCCATCTATATCTTTCAAATATCACTGAACACCTGTTGTGTTATAGATGCTTGGATAGGCACTGAAGATAATAATCTTTGACTTCAAACTTAGACTCAGTCTATGGAGGAAAACAACTCAACTTACATAAAATGGTTACCAGGTATAGAAATTCCTATACATGGCATCAGTGTATGGGTCTGCAATAACTATCTAGCCTGGTTGGAGAAAGAGTCAAGGATGGCTTTGCCAGAAAGTCATCCTTGTATATGTGAAAAGGTGATGGGTTTTGGTTAAATGATAAAAGAATACTTAAATCTGGCTGAAAGACCACTCAAAACCCCAGCCAATTATCCAGTACCAGACACAGACAAGTGACACACTGGGAAATCTGTGTGTGGTAATTGCCAGTTTAATCTAAAAACCTTTGAGATTTGGGAAGCAACCTTCCATATAGCTGGCAGATTAGCTAAAGAATATCTTCCACCCATCTCATTTGGGGAAGAGGGAAGATGGGTAAGTGCCCAAGGCACTGTTACGGCTTGTGGTTAGATGTCCTCCAAAAGCCTCATGTGGTCATAGGTGAGGCTTTTTCAGAGGTGGCTGGACCTAGGGTGTGTGATTGGGATTAAGAGTGTGTGATTACTAAATCAATCCACTGATTGGTTTGGCACAGCCCTAACACCTATAACCTAGATCGAGTATAAAAAGGGCAGAAAAAAGTTTCAAAGATCCCTTGCTTGCTTCTGCTGTCTTCTGCATGCTATGAACTGTTTCTACTCTACAATGCTCCTCTGCCAAGCCATACTGCCTTGAAGCCAGATGATCATGTACTGAAACCACTACAAACTGTAAGTTAAATAAAACTTTCCTCCCTTAATTTGGGAATGTTTGGTATTTGGTCTTAGCAATGAGAAAAGTAACTGAGACAGTGTTTGGTATGAGAGAAGTGGTGTCATTGCTGTGACTATACCCGACGATGTGGTTTACAAACCTTTGAAGCTGGCTTGTGAGAAGTTAGGAAAGGCTCAGAGATGCTAACTGAAAAAGTAGAGTGGGAATGCCTTAAATTGCATTTGACGGGAAATTCTGGTCAGAGCCCAGATGATCAGAATGCTGATAGAAATTCTTCCAGTAAAGACCTGGCTCAGGAAGTATCTTCTGGGAAGGACTGCATTGGCTGTTGGACTCCAGCAGCCAATGTGTGCTATACTTTAACAGAAAATTTTTGCATTTTCTGGTGTCCAGAGACTAAGACTGAGACGAAGATTACCTGAAATTAAGATTAAGGGCAGCAGACTATTCTTACAAAAAAATGTCAAGGCAGTCTAATGTTGACCCCAGGACAGGGCTGCTTTTGGGGGCTTTTACCCAGATCTCTGTTGAGAGTGAAAAACAAACAGGCCAGTACAATGATTTACAATATTATGAATTTGGTCAGAAAGGAAACATTAGTAAAGTTGTAG
Organism: Dinomys branickii; assembly: GCA_004027595.1. Classification (NCBI taxonomy): domain Eukaryota; kingdom Metazoa; phylum Chordata; class Mammalia; order Rodentia; family Dinomyidae; genus Dinomys; species Dinomys branickii. Next base: position 76,813 of record PVLD010005583.1, read on the forward strand.
ACTGACAATATAGAGTAGAGATGTTGATTGCTCAGAAGGAACAGGAGAATAGAAAAGTTGGTCTGAGAACATCATATGAAACACCAGGACCCCATCCTTTGCAGCCTCAAAATTAGAAAAGCTTCACTTTGAGAAGACAGCCCCAGACAACCGTGTTCCAGAATGGCTTTGGCCTAGGGAATTTCTTCCTTGGGATTTGATTTAGAAGCACTAGACCCTTACAACCAAAAGAGGAGAAAGCCAGAGCACTGCTCCAGTGGGCAGCAGACCTTGGTGTCATCCACAGAGCACTGGCTTTAGGTGAATGCGAAATGGAAGAGTTGTAGGGTCGGGAAGGTTTCCATCCAGATTTCAGAAAAAGGCCCAAGAGGCCAGAGACAGTATATCCCCAAAAAGGAAGTGTGTGAAGATGTGAGTGTAAAGCTCAAGATGCAGTAGAGACCCTAGAATATTAGAGAAACCAGGAATATGGATCATCTGAGGAAACTTACAAGGAGAGAGCAGAACCTGCCCAAAAGAGAAGCCATGGGTTCTATAACAACCAGTAGTGCCATAGGGGCAGAGCCACCCAAGCCCTTTGGAATTCACATCTTGCCACAGATTGCCTTGGATGGTGGATGTAAAATTACAGAAATTAATATTTGTCCTGTTGGATTTTGGACTTGCTTTGTTCCCATTTCTTTCTGTTCTCCTCTTTGTGCCTTTTGGAATGGGAATGTCTATGCTATGCCATTAAATGATGGAAGTGTTTAACTTCTTTTCATTCATACAGGAGTTCACAACTAAGAGTTTGGCTTGAATATCATAGGATATGTTGGATTTGCACTTCTCAACAATACTGAAATGGGTAGGACTTTGGCAACTTTTGGAGATGGACAAAGTGCTTTTTGAATAAAGAGATGTATATGAGTCTTTGGGGAGCCAGGGGCAGAATTTCATGGCTTGTGTTTAGATATCCCTCCTGTAAAGCCTCCTCATGCAGTCATTTGTGAGGCTTTTTGAAAGGTGGCTGGAACTAGAGTGTGTGACTCATCATGCAATGATAGGATTAAGAGTGTGTGATTACTAAATCAGTTCACTGATTAATTTGGCACCACCCTAACACAGGTGACTTAGAGTGTAAAAGGGGCAGAAAAAAGCTACTGAGGTCAATGCTTACTTTGCTTCTGCTGTCTTCTTTCTGTTATGAACAGTTTCTCATCTAAGATGCTCCTCAGCAAAATTACCTTGCCTTGGAGCAGCCATTTGTGGACGGAAATCTCTACAAACTGTATGCTAAATAAATCTTTCCTGCTTTAATTTGTGGGTGTTTGGTATTTGGTCTCAGCAATGAGAAAAGCAACTAAGACAGGTGCAGTAACTAGACAGAGTTTCCAGGTGTACTCCCAACATAGCAGCACTACTCTGAGCAGCCAGTCTCATTGCCAAGATATCTGAGATCATGAGTGAGGCTAAAACGCATTGAGTAGGTAATCAGCCAAGATTGCATGGGTTCTTTAAGACATAATGGATACATTTTTGCTACATGCCTGTGGACAATGAACAAAAGCATCACAAGATGAAAGAGTTGAGAAAGGTGACTACCGGACATCTACTATATCCCAGGTTATTATTTTAGGCATTTGATATACATTAGTGAATTCTGATAATTATACTCTAATGAATATTTAGAACCTACACTTTACAAATGAGAATATAAGGGAGCCTGAGAAATTGTGGAAGTTTATTCAGGGTCACAGGGGCGATGGAGGATTCAGAATTCCACTCCAACCCATCATGGCCCAGCCCATACTGCACACTGTCCCCTCACACCAGACATACTACGCCCTCAGCTTCAGCTTAAATCCACTCCACTCCAATCAACTCACACTTCTGAGTAAATACAGGGAGGAATGGAAGCTAATAATGAAGACAGAGCAACTACGTTTTTCAGTGTTTCTGTACCAGGAGCTGTGGAGTTACTTTCCTTGACAGAACAGCTACTGAACAAGAGATGTTTGTGACAGATGTTTTATATTCCTTTTCCAAAGGGATACAAGTAGTTTCTGATTTGTAACTAAGAAAAATAATTATGTGTGTTCCCTGTTTGTCCTGTGCTCAATAACATTTGCCCAGATGTTTGTTAATTACCCCCCCAGAACAGGTCTATATGAGAAACTGCAAAATAATATATGGTCTAGGTACCTTTTCACTCTAACACTCTGGTTAGAGCAGAAAAGAGAAACACACCATATATCGTCAGTTAATGGGCAACCAAACAGATGACTTGGCAGAGAATAGGAGAAAGGACAAAAATATCCTCTCTATGCCACAGGAAACACATAAAGCAAAACAAGACTCAATATCACTGTCAAGCGCTCCTGGGCAACCCCCTTGAAGGAAATGAAGTCACACTCCAGGTTTGGCTGTGTGACAAACTTGAAAGCTTTTTTTTCTTTCTTTCTTCTCTAAATTATCTAGAGTTATTTCATCTCTCTTCCTCAGAAGAATTCTGACAACCCCTGTGGCACCCACGAGATGGCTGAGTACAGTAGGAAGAACAGAGTTTGAAATCATTACACAGGGAGATTATATCTGGTCCACACTTGCCACTTACGTGACCTCTGGCAAGTCAGTTGTGGGAGTCTCACAAAGTTATGGATAAGAAAAAATAAGAAAGAATTGTTGAAGCCCCTTGCAAACCAGTGGGAAGTTTATCATTTTAAAGAAAAAAGCAAATGTTGTGTTACGGTTTAGATGTCAAATGTCCACGCAAAGACTCACATATTCAGAGGTGGGGCTTTCAGAAGACGACTGGACCCTGGGGCATTGTACTCCTTAGTGGATCCATCTCTGGATGGTTTCATGGGTGAATGTGCTTCTGGGAGGCGGGGCCTGGTTGGACATGGGCATTCAGTGCCCAACTTGAAAGGGTATATTCTTGTCCCTGGTACCCTCCCTCTCTCACAGCTTTCTGACTCCCATGAAATGAGCAGCTTTCCTCTTTCAGGCCTTTCTCCATGATATTCCTGCCTTGGAACTCCACAGTGGTTGACTGAATCACCTAAACTTGAGCCATGTCAAAACTCTCCTCCTTCATGTTGTGTTAGTCAGGTGTTGCGTCCCAGTGTGCAGATCACTGATGATAGTAGGGTGTATACAATAGGAAAGTCACAGGAAAATAATAAGAGTAATTCCTTAACAACTGAGCAAAACTCTCCTTTGTCAAGTTGGTGATATCTGCATGCCCATGTCACAGGTAGACTGAAAAACTTTCACTAAATGATCAGAGAGCTAACAGGTGGCAGAGAGTTAGGGTGCAGATCCTAGTTTGTTTCACCCTAAGGCCTAAGCACCTTCTGCTTTATCACTTTCACATTTTCATCACAGTTCATATAAAAATCTAATATCAACTGACAACAGTGACAAATAATAGAACAAATGGTACGGGATGCTGTCAGTGACACTCAACAGCTGGCCATTTCTGGACTCTCACACATTACCCAGATGGCCTGGAATTTGAGACTGGTCACCCTTTATTCATGTCTTCTGATAAGATGTGATCTTTGGAGAGAGGTCATCTGTGCTGCACAGAACAACAAAAGAGGGAACCAGTAAAGACATTGATGTGTAAGGATACTGTTGCTTGAACTCTGAGCTTTTCCTCTTCCCACATACCCTACAAATGGCTACACTATAATGCTCAGGTTTGCAATGCAGATCTGTGAGTTCAGAGTTGAGTCTGTAGACTACTTGTTGTATTTGATCATGCACAATGATTATATAAGATATCATCACTGAGAGCAATTAGGTGTTATGTATGTGGGGTCTCTTTGTACTATTTTCACAACTCCTCATGAGCATAAAATTCTTTTTTAAAAATTCAGACAATTTATGTAATAAGGGTGGGAGATTTATACATCCATCAGGTTTCCAATATTATAACAAAATCCCTGAAATAATCAACTGACCCAGGGTTTCAGAGGTTATAGGCTGATTCCTTGGCCTTGCGTTTGAGACTGTGGCAAGGAAGTACATCATGGTGGGAATACATGGCAGTGGAAGTTCCTCTCCCCATGGTTGTCAGAAAGAAAGAGAAAGGAAGAGCCAGGGTCCCTTTGAACTCATTGTCCCATAAATTGAAAGACTTCCAAATAGGTTCTACCTCTTAAAGATTCCACTGCCTTCCAACAGTGCCATTGACAGGAATCTAGGCCTTTAACATGTTGGGAAATACTTATCCAAACTTTAGCACTTGTTTTAGTACATTTTCCAATGCTATAAAAATAATCTGATTTTAGGTATTTTATGAAAAGTTTATTTATGTCACAGTTTGGAAGTTCACAAGCATAGCACCAATGCTTGCTCAGCTCTGATGAGATCCCCCTTTGCTCTGTCCCATGGAAGTGACACCATGGTAGGAGTGAAGGAGAGGGAGAGACAATTTAGAAAGATACGAAGTACGAGAGTAGAGAGGAGCCACTCTTATACTTACATGACAGCCTTCTTACAAGAACTAACCTGGGTCCCACACAACTATGTTAATCACTTCTGAGGACAACACTTCCACTGACTAATGACCTCCCCTTAAATTCCACTCCTTAAAGTCTCCACCATCTCTTAGTATGGCCATGCTGGAGACCAAGAGACCAGTGTCTGAACTTTTGTAGTATACACTCAAATTATACCCAAACAAGGGCAGTGCTCCTCACCCCCCAAATACCACACAACTGTGGCACGATTTATTTCCTTTCCTGTACACAGTCATTGCGGATCACCCAATGTAATTTATGCTTTGTGTTTTATTGTCTTCACAACGTTTCTGTCAGGATAGCATTATCAAGATCATATATAAATGGAGGCAATGCTGATGGACATCACACAGGCATTAAAAGTCCTAACCTGGTTCCTTGGAGAGGTACCCAGTGTGGGTTTTATGATCTGAAGCTAGTTTCAATGAATATTTGATAACTATCTATTACATATTTGAAATTATGGCATACATCCAAAGAGGTAACACTGAGTCTACTTCTCAGCTTTCGGAAACATGTAATATAGCTAAGTGTGGAAATTGACTGAATATCTTAAATAGTTCATCATGAGATAAAGTGGGAGACTGTGCAGGACGTGAATCTAGTTTTTGAGTTCACTCTCTGTTCCACCTGTGCACCATAGCCTGTTTTCTAAACTTGACCAAAACTGTGGTCTTTCATTTGTAACAATTTGTTTCTAAGGCTCCTGCAAGCTCCTGATACAACAGAGTGAATGTCCTAATAGTCTGAGCTATGAAGATCCAGGCCACAGATCTGTTCTGCGACTGCTGTGAAATGGGAAAAACCTATACAGTGTGAGAAGAGATACAAATACACCTCAGGTACAGGATACTCCTGTAGCCAACACCATTGCTATTTAGTTTTCTGAGGAGAATCCCAGATTGAGAATGCTTTTGTCTGAGTAAAGTGGCTTGAAACAAACCTTGTTTTACAATAAGACTCAGCCATTACCATTTTTATTATTTGTCAATATGCTTATTATTTGTCCAAATAAAAAGCAACTTTCTTGACTAAATGAGGTTTTAAAATCAAGATGACTTTGGTGGACATCTACAGATCTCTACCAGGAGACAAGTCCCTCCTTTCTCTTCTGTACCGAAGCCAAGTGTCATTTGTGCATTCAACCCTTCCTGCAGAAGGTGCATATTGTCCTCTCTTCCCAAATAGTGTACTGCTAAGCACACTGCATTTATCAAGCAATGGTAAGTGGTAAACAAAGATTGCTTCACTGAAAAAATTGTGGCCTAGAAAAATTCACTCGAGGCTAGGCCTTGTTTCTTAGTGGAGGAGACATTTAGTCTCCTGATTGTGGGAGAGGAAGTGCATGGCCCCCAGAGCTAGTCAAAAAGTATTTGGCAACCACAATGAGCCAACTTTAATGCCCAATTGTAATCACAAAGGCAAAAAAATATGACATTTTTTAAAAAAGAATGTTTGGTGAATTACTGAACTCATCCCAAAGTCTATAAATCTCTGAGCTTTGCAGTTATTTGCTCTAAAAGTTCTCACAAGCACCCAATAACTTTATATTGATATTTCTGATATTGAAGATATAAAGAATTAATAGATATAAATGTACTTAGTCATTTTTGCGAGGTTTCAGAAATCCTGGGAAAAGGCTAAAAAAGAGAATAACAATGTTGAGAAGCTTGACCTGATCCAACGTACTAATTTACCAGTCAAGCAAAAGAAAAGTTGTGTCCAGCCTCCCCCGAATCCATCAGGCTCATGATTCACCCAATGTGAAGTCTCGGGCTCTTTGTCACCTCCCCGTAGAAAGTTGTGGCCCCTTCCCCCTCCTATTCTAATTTGAGTGTCCCAGGCCCCTTTAATACATTCAACATATCCTATACCTACCTTGATTTTAGCATTTAAAACCATTTTACCACTTCTTTGATTGTCTTAGCTTTTCTATTACTAGACACTGAACTTTTAGAAGGCAGATTTTTAAATGTCACTGTATCCAAGGTCTCTATATAGAATGTGGTCCACTATAAAGATTCTGAAAAATAGATAAATAAACTAAAACAAGATCTAGATAAATAAGCTTGTTAGTAAGAAACCTATGGACACCTCACCAGGAAGTGGGGGGTGTTTAGCCATAGTTAGAGGGTCCCCCTGTGATGCTCAGACTGTGCCCAGAGCACCCCATCTCTTCTGTGCATGAAGGTCATTTCAGTTACCTACCTGTCACATGCATAGTGGAAAAAACAAATGACAAGAGAAGAAAGTAAGTAAAAAAAAGTTCAGCAGGCACTATTTCACCAGAGATTTGTGCAGCAATTTTCAAAGTGAAATAGAAGAGAGAAATTGATGAGATGAAATATAAAATAAGAGGGAAAAGTTTTCCTTTGTATCGTTCAGACTCTTGCAGTTACTGTTATTGCCAAATGAGTGCTCCTATTTTCTTGGAAGAGTCATATGGCACTGGGCATGTCACAAAGGTGCAATTTGATCAGTGTGAAGTGATGCCATTGAGTTTGGGATCCAAGATGGAATTTTAACAGGAACAATAAAACAGTCACCATGGAGTCTTTCTAACTTCAGGAAGTGAAACGTTGATCCTGGTGTTGAAAATATTGCTCTAGTCTCATCATTGGATAATTATCCAGGTTTCTAGTGATCAGGATAAGTCCCAGATCAGTGAATGAACCTCAGGTGTGTTTTAAATTCATAGTTTTAATGTTTTCTATTAATTCTTGAACATTCTGGTATACTTTTTTTTCTTTCACATTTTACCTTCTCTGAAATTGGAATGTTGTTGGTTCAGTAGGCAGAAAACAACATATTTTCATTGCTTGCAAATATAAATAAATAAATATATATATATATACACACACACACACACACACACACACACACACACACACATATATAACTGTAGCATGAACTTGGATTGGGATGGGGGTGGGATCCTAGTATAATAATGATATGGTCTTTGAGGAAACGCTATATCACCAATGGTTTTAATATGGGAAAGACCAGATAACAACAGCTCTCAGTAAAATGGAGACTCTGAAAATTTCAACTCTGAAAATGAAGAAGTTCTGTGAACACTTTAGCCAGTTTATACTACTCTTTACAGCAAATGCCAAAGAGTTGGGTATGATAAAATGCATACCTAAAGAAGTTCTTTCAATAAATTTTAAAAAATCAAAATGATAAGAAATATCTATGTCATAGCTTAACTGGCAGCAATTTTTTGTTCTTAGTTTTACATTCAATAATGTTTTACTGGAAAGTTGACAGTTCCTAGACGCAATGACATAAATGGTATGTATAAGTGTTTGCATTCAAATTATAAAATGTATCCTTGAATGAATCACACAAAATTAGTTAAAGGGGTGACCAAACCCTTTATATAAGCAATTACTGCTAATATTCACTACTTAAAAAAAGCAAGTTTTTTGAAGTTTTATTTCCATTGAAAATAGAAATTCAAATGACACAGGATAAAACTGGAGATTATCCATGTTTTATTGCAGATCTCAATAAAGATTACTAAGGACCTATTAGATGCATCTCCCTTGTTCTCTGGAGCACACTGACCCCTCAGCAGAAAAAGTGGTCTAGGGTTCCACTACTTGGAATTATCTTTGAATCAGTCTTTGAGTTTCAATGGAAGAGGAATACTATGTTTATCAGCTTTCTGTCACTGTGGCAAAATATCTGAGATAATTAATTTAAGGGGAGAAAGGTTTATTTTGGTCCATGGTTTTGGAAGTTTCAGTCTATGGTTTGCTGGCTCCATTGCTTTCAAGTCTGTAACAAGGCAGAATATCATGTCAGGGAGCAAAGCTGCTCTCCTAATGGTGATTACCAAGTAAAGAGAACAAGAAAAGAAGGAGTGCAAGACAAAAAATATACCCGTGGAAAGCACAGCCCACAAGGAAGTACTTCCCCCAACTAGATCCCATCTCAAGTTTCCATCTCTCACTAGTCCATTAAACTAAGCTCATCAATGGATTGATCCCGTTAAAGATATTACTGGCTTCATGATCCAGTCCCCTCCCAAAGTCTTATCTTTGAACACTTCTTCACTGGGGAGCAAGCCTTGTGACATATAAGACTTTCAGGGATATTTCAGATCAATACCATAGCAGACCCTCACCAGTGATTTTCCTTTTGCATATGAAGAGACTGCCTCAAGTTTAGGTCTGAAGTTCACATCACTTACAGGCTTATCCTCAGTCTAAGACTGAGTTTACACAATTAAAAACAAAAGCAAAACATGTACATGTAAATATCAGCTGGATGATGAGTATTATATGACTTCAGCCTTTTCCAGCACAGGTTGACAGTTTCATTGTCATGAATAAGTTGCAGATAGTAGCTCAATAGCCAAACAATACACAAATCCTATCGCCTAACTTCACAGACTAAAAAACAAAACAAACAAATAAGTACCTCAAGACCTTAAATTTAAATGCTTTGTGCAAGGTCGCACAGGTGGGGGAGGAGGTAGCAACAAAGTCAAGTTCTTTGTGATTTACAAATTTCAATTTCTCTCTTGACACATTGCCTCAATGTACAAGAAAAACTGTGTTGTGCCTTTCTCCATCTGGCACTCTTGATCTAAAAGACAAATAGGAATGCTCATAGAATTTGGTTGAGTGCTTCAGAAAAGACAAGGACACAGAGGTTTCTTTCTTGCTCCAAATCTCTGCTTCTGGTTAGTATGGTCCCCTTCCACAATCTCTTGCCATGTTCTCTATGGTCAACTTCTACTTGTTAATCAAGATGTGACACAGCTAACCACTGCTTCCATAAAGTCTCCAATGCTGTGTGACTCGCTTCTTCCTCTCTCCTGTCCTAGGATCTCGTGTTTCTTTCTATCATCACATTTATATGACTGCATCTCAGATTATCAAATGGGCCATTATTCAGAAAGTTCTATGAGGACAAAAAGCATCCTTTGCATCCTAGATCTCTAAGGCCAGCACAGATCCAAGTACACAACTGGTGCTCGTGCAGGACTGTTGAAGAAGTGCAGGCATTAGTTGGACCATGAAGACCAACTTGTCCTCACCACCGTTAAAGACAGTACACTACAAGCCTTTCCACTGGCAACCACATCAGGGAGGAAGAGGCTCTTGGACCCTCTATTACAAGTTGTACAACTAATTCTCCAAAACACATAATGGAAACTAGGGAAAGAATAGAGTATAGAAGACAATGAACATCCACTTGTATGTGACATGCAGCTTACAGAAAACAGAAATCAGACACCACTAAACTGTTTCATGTTCTTTACTCACAATTCCATATTTCCCGACTGCTCAGTAGCACCTGTGCCTCCGTGTAACACCCTCCTGTGGAATCTTCTGGGATGACAATTAGGGGCAAGTCACAGAAAAGCTGAGGAACACTGAGGAATTTCTAACTGATGTGCATTCAAGGGTCCGGATTCCGCATCTCTCTCAGCTTTTCGTTTTGCTTTTCTCCAGTAGCCTAAACTATTTTTTAAAAAGAAAAACCCAGTGCTATCTGAACTCAGGATAAACTTGTCTCGTCAGTAATACCCTTGTAGGACCAATCTGATCTCTGCTGATCAGTCCAGCTGTGGGTCACCTCTTATACCTCTTCACTCATTGTGTACCAGTCACATCAGCCCCTTTCTATCCTTAATCATCCATACCTCAGGCCTGCCTGACTTCTTTCTTCTGTTGCCAGAGCTCATTGTTCTTGTGTTTTCATCTAGGCAGCACATCTTCTTGCACCTCACAGCTGAGTATGTCCTTTGGGAAGCCTTACCTGACCACCCTGGCCTACAGGGGACCCTTTTCTATTTGCTCTTCTTGCCTTCCATAATTCTCCACTGGAACAGTTATGATCAATAAAGTTAAATGATGGAGGGTGTAATAGTTAATTTGATAATGACTTCCTCCTGTTGGCATCTCTCTAGGGAGAAGGGCCACAACTGTCTGTTCTACCATTCTATTCTTAGCATGTGATATGCTGGCACTGATGCTCAGGAATGCATGTTGCAGAAAGGAAAGGAATCAGTGAATGAGTGAATCAAAAGTAATTTCCCAGTTTCTGTTGGGAGATTCAGTAGGTACCACGCAGCACAAGATAACTCATGTTCGTTATTCTCCCCTTCCCATCCTGCCCACTGCTTTTCCACCCTGCAGCTGTTTTCTCAAAGAATCTCTGAATCTCTCCTTTTGAAATCGAGCAAGCTTGCTGTTGGGAACACCCACAGATGCACTCTATGAACGCACAGCTCACTCTGAGTAATCACATTGATTCAGAATTAACAGCCATTCAGATACCTCATTGAAGATGCCATCTGGGAGGTTATTGCTCTTCAGAGGTATATCATATTCTGTGAAAATCTGTCAGAATGGAGAAATCACTCACCAGAACCGCCATGGCAGATTCTAGATGCACATCCTAGCCAAGCAGCATCGAGGCTGAAGGTTTCATTCATCTGCCTTCCATGAGATGGGGCCGGAAGAAGCGCTGCATCTTTTGCCCTATTTTAAAGAGTCAAGAGAAATGGTAAGGTCAGGGATGTGCAGAAAAGGTCCTCACTGCCTTTGGACATTCACAGAAAAAAATATTCCTCAAGTTTGTCTCTGGTCCAGGAAGATATGTGTTTGTGGATTTTGATTCTTCCTTGGCCACTCTTGGCCTATGAAGTCCCTTAGGGTGAGTTTCTTAAACCCTCTGAACGCCAGTTCCCTCCCTGGTAACTTGTGGATAACAAGGTGTATGGCCCAGGGACACTGAAGGACTTTTTAAAAAACAGTGCCTTCTATTTAAATCTTCAGAATGTTTAGCAAAATAAAATGAAGTAAGCTATGACACACTTGGGTTTGAACATTAGAGAAAGTAGTGACATAGGTGCCTTTGACTACATATCAATGGTAGAAAAAAGTGTTATAAGCAACATTGGCAATGGTATGCCAGCAAACCAGCTCTGAAGGGGTGGAATATGTGTTTTCCCTTCTCCACAATGTAAACACTCCCACTGTGGCCTGTTTCAACCTACCAACAGTTCAATAATTAGCTCCTTAAATTTCAGGCTGTATAACAATGGAATCTTGCAAGCTAATATAAGCCAGTTTCAGCAAACACAATGGGAACATATTCATATCCCACCCACTTTCCTTCTGGGTTAGTGCCAAGCCTTGACTCTGCCTAGAGAAACCCAAATCACAGCTTCTCAGTAGAAGTCGGCCCCCTCAGCCATTCGGGAGGAACACCTGCTGACATCCCAGGTGCTGCCTGCTGCCACAGCAGCCCCTTCAGGCCCACAGAGGAGAACCCTCTTGGGCGGCAGACCATTGTCATACCAGGGAAATGCAGTGTTATTCAGGAGGCCCTTTGGAACTGAAAATAGCATTTAAAAAGGATTATCCCAGGCAAAATCATCAACTGCTGTGTACTCATTGAATTTAAAACAATGCAAGATTGATTATTTTTTGTAGTCTATGCAAATTACAAATGGCATTGTTATTAAATCCTTGATGTTTGATTCCATCTCCAAGCGCTTCACAATTTCTGTTTTCAAATCAAGAATCTATATTTTTTAAAAATTGAGATATATGAGTATGTGTCTCCCCTCCAAAAACAAAAGTAAAACAAAAATATCATACCTGGAGAGTATACATAATCCTAAACACTTATGATTAAAAATTACAAAGTGTTCGTGAAATGACCTCAGTCCTCTGTTGATTTCTGACCTACCCCGTGGAACCCATTATAAAATGCCATGGCCTTAGTGAAATTGTATTTTTACCTTCTCCCAGTACTGCCCTGAAGTGAGCCCTCACACACAGCCTGAACTAGTGGATTTGCCACCTCCATACACCCAATAGAATATCAGGGATGACATCATTAATTCACCCAGTAGCTTTCTATTTACACAAATACCTCAGGAGCATGTTAAACTGTATGACCTTGGATATAGATAGGAGTCTAGGACGGAATCGTTTCTTTAATACAATCTGAGGGATAGGGTTGTTATTACCTGCCTAACTCCTACTCAACACCCAAGCAATATGCTAGGATTACACAAATTGTCACTGTGTATTATCACAACATTTCAGAAAAGCAGACATTGTTGCCCTCAGTGTACAAATGCAGTAACAGATGCTGAATAGTTAAGAAAACTTTCCCAAGCTGGCATATCTACAAATGAACAACATAGGATTTGAATCTGGGCCTTTCTAGTTGCAGAAAGTATTGTCTTATATTCTGTTCAATCTCCCTTTTGAATCTATGACTCAAGAGCTAACTGAAAGCTTGTCTCATTCCTTCCATCTACTTAGAGTCAAAGCAAAGGTACCTTCTGTCTCTACCTTGTCCAAAACTTGGGCTTTTGATGATACCATAGGATAGTCAAATTCAATCAGTACAGAGCGATCAAGGTCTCACCTCACTGGAGATGCTATGATGGGTGTAGAATAATGGCAGAGCCCTTCTCAGGTGGGGGAAACTTATTTCTTTGCACAAGAGAAGATAGTACAAAAGATATAGCCTGATTACAGCCAGACCTGAGCTCTTCTTTTCATCCCATGGACTCTCTGCATCACACTGCTGTCCTCTCTCTGCTCTTCCCACCCAGTGTCCAAGCCTCCTGAAGTCCTACCTCCAGGATCAACCTATCATTTTCCTACAGCCCTCATAACCAGTGTGTTACCTTAGCCCTGGGTTCTGCTGTCTCTTGCCTAGATTATTTAAATGTCTTTTGAACTGATTTTCCTTTGTACACATTCTTATACCAGCTTTAAGATTAATCTTGGTTTTTGTATTTAACTTTTATCATGGCACTTTTCTACTACAAATAATTTATGGATTTAAAAAAAATAACTTTAAAAATATAGCCTTGGAAACCTAGATAATAAAACAGAAGAGAACAGATCATCTTTAGCTCATATTTTACTTTTAGCCTAGACTTCAAGGGTCTTTTCCTTCTAGATTCCCTTTCTCTCCCCCTAAATCTCCTCTGAAGCACCTTCATGGAGAGAGAAGCACACAGCAGTTAGAGAACATTGGCCTGAGGAACAAATCTCAGCTCATTAGCCTGATATTCAAAACCCTTCTGTCTGTAGGGCTTGGAAGCCACCCACAAGAGTTGCTGCAACATTCAGAGCCAAAACCTTCAAGACCTTCAGAGCACTCCCAGAACATAGTAATTGCTCAATAAATGTAGTTCACTTTACCGGCTATTGTTCCTAATCCTTCATCCATTTATACATCCCATGCTTCAGTTCGAGCTGGAGTCATTTTTGCCTTTTCTCGCTCCTTGCCATTATAAGCCCTCTGCAAACACTGAATAAATTAATACAAGTACTTGATTCCTTTACACTGTGATATAGAGCCACAGCCTCAGACATCTGTGACCATGAAATTCACTCAGAGTGTCATTTAATGGTCAAAGTTCTTTGGAGTCTAAGTCACTTATCTCACTGTGAGAACAAAATACCCAAAACCCACAACTTGAAGGGGGAGAGATTTATTTCGATAAATATTTTAGAAGTTTCAGGCCTTATATGGCTGGGGGCATGGAGGAAGGGCTTGAGCAGAGGAAAGTTGCTCATGTCAGAGTGGTGAGGAAGTAGAGAGGGAAGGGAGGAAATGGAGAGAGAGAGAGAGAGAGAGAGAGAGAGAGAGAGAGAGAGAATGATCCTTCCAGGTCCCTTGCCCAGGGACCCACCTCTTTCAACCAGGCCCTTCCTCCTAATATCATATTTAGCTATGGCCCCCTTATGATTCCATCAATTTTCAAAAGCCCTGACTGTAAATATATGAGGCTTTGGGGGGGTGCGTCTAGGTATAAACAATAACAAAGTCTAAATGACTTTACTTCTCAAAATAGTTCAGGTTGAATCACTCGGCATGCATGTCAAGCTTGTTTGGTTCCAAGGAGTCTTTTTCCTGTTGTGATGCAGTTTTCCTCCTAGCAGGTGTCCAGCTGCACATTCCCTTTGCCCTGGCCAATGGGGCCTGACTCTGCTGAAGGAACAATTGCAGACAGTGGATGCTACCCATAGGCCTGTTTTTGTGAAATCTCTGACCTCCTCAGGGGGCCCTGGATCACCTAGATTGCTGGGTGCCCAGATGATAGCCCTATCTTTTAGGCTGCTTTTCAAGTTCCGGCTCAGGGATACTGTGAATCCTGGATAGGACCACATTCTTTATTTTATCCCTTCTGTGAAGACTTCAATGGTTTTTCATCATAAATAGCTACATTTGTCAAAGTACAATATTCAGGGTATCATCAGATGTACTGGGAGCCTGTGCTGAAATCCACTGAGTTGAGTTCTAAACCTAATAAGCCCCAGTAGGCTGCTGTTTTTCAGTAGCTTCTAAGATGATCTTTATGTCCAGACAAGTTAAAAATGTCTGGGGACAGAGCTCAGTGAGGAGGCCGTGGGTTCAGTCTCAGTACCACATATTATACACACACAGACAAAGGAAGCTAGGACCTAGGTTCAACCAATGACATGACCTCTCTCCCCAGTGCACATCCTGAGCAACAGTGGACACAATTACTTTGCATCTGGAGCATCAGTTTCATCATGTAAAACTGGCTTCAGCAACACTGCTCAATTACACCTTTTTGGATTAAATGTGATAATGCCTGGGAAGGGCTAGGAAGAGTACTCAAACAAAGAATTATCAGGCACACTTTTATTGTTAGTAATATTATCATTATTTTATTGCCTGGTTATCCTAAGGGTGAAGCAAAAATGCCTGCTGCAAGATGCAGTAAATCATTATAGACCTTATGTCCTTGTAATGCTATTCAGAGGCAGTCTGCAGCCCTGGTACAAAGGTGAAATAGTGTTGGCGTTCTCTTTTTCCTCTCTCTCTTCTCCGGTGTGAGACCAGCATCCTGACTTTGCTGGCTCATGGTCAGAACTAAATACTGTAATGGGGCTCCTGTGATTTCTGATGGTTTCTCCACGGGGGAGGCCAGAAAGTGTAAGAGTGGAAGCAGCAGGCTGTGAAAGAGCTGCCTCCAACTGTCCTCATGCTCAAGGGGCCAGCTGCAATGTGCAAAGAGACGGTGCTGTGGATAATGGGAGGGAGGAGAAGGCAAAGGTAATTCCGATGTTAGGGTGCTTACCTTTCCTGAGCATCCTTCACGAGTGTCTCATTCAGTCAAAAAACATTGATAGATGAAACACTAACCATGAATAATATAAAAATTCCCTGCTCTAGTGGTTAAACAAAATTCTCCCTTTTGTCAGACTTACGCTGTTATGGGGAGAAAGAGATAATATTAATCATAATAAATTTGCACTACAGGAAAAGCAGCACTGGAAGAGAGTCTTACTTATTTACTTACTTACTTCAGTGGACCCTTATTATATAAGCAGATGATCTCTTCATCCATGTTTCTACATGAAGAAACTGAACCACAGAGGGGTAAAGTGATTTGGTCAACCAGCAAATGACCGAGTCCCAGTTTGACTTTAGGCTTCTGACTCTGGAGTTCATGCTGCTGACCACCATGTGTGCTTGCCTACCACCAATAGTACTGGCCCAGATGGAGATCTGCTCTGCCCAGCTTGTGACCTGCCCTGCTTGGCTTGTGGTTGCCTTGTGGCAATGGGATGGGACAGCTTGCCTTTCTTTCACAGTGTTCTGAGTGTCTCCTCTCCAGACTCCAAGGTCAGTACGGAGGAGCAGAGAGATGAAAATGTTTTCTTTCACTCTATCCCAGGGGTAATAAACCTGTGGCATGTATGTAACTTGCTTTTCTTGTAAGTCAAAAGATGTTAATGTAGTAGTTTTTATTTTTTTCTAAAGTAAAACCGCAGTATTCAGGGTTAATGGTAGCACTGGCACTTTGAGATAAATAAGTGAGTTTGGGGGTTACGGTTCAGCACTCTTCTCTAAAGGGTCCACCATCACTACTCCATCCTAATGCCTTTGCGCATGGAGCTTAGGGTCTCCAGAAATTTCACTGGTCCTATTTATACATGTAGCCTCCTTCTGGGGATATTGATAATGACCCTACCTACTTCTTGCATGGAAGCCCAATCTTTCCTTGCAATTATAATATATAAGAAGGAATGCTTCCTGCTCAGTACTTATTTGGTGATAATAGTATCATGTTTTGCATCTCATAATTTAGATCCATATTTAGTCACCCAAACCTCAGTACACTGAAATGCGACTATCAGTCTATAAGCTAAGCACGTACCCTCGTACTTGTGTTACAGTACTGTATATCTAGCAATACCTTTTCAAAGAAGAATGTCAGTATCTCTAAAGTCAATTGACATACACATGGTGAAAACACAAGTTTCCTACCAAAGCAACGGAATGATCCACTTTATACCTTATACCGTCTATAACTTGATGTCTAGCTAGATTCCCTATACGCAAGTGGGTGGAGGTTTTCATTTTTTCCAGGAACATGGTTAAATGTCTGATATCTAAAAGACCCTGAGGTGATTTCCTTGGAAAAAGAGACTAGTACAATGATAAATGCAAATTTAAGTCTGAGAGACAGAAAACAATTTAAGGGTTTCAAACAGCAATTTTCATGTTTAAAAATCATATCCAGGGCATTCTCTGATGAGTGCTACAACTAGGCCATCACAGGACTGCTGAGCTGGAGAGACTCTAAATGCCTCAACCCATCCACCAGCCTTCAGCAGGGTGGAGGAAGCGCTCCCTCAGTGACACAAGCCCAAAGCAGAGCTGCGGGGTGGTCCTGTCTCTGAACAACTCCCTTAGTTTCCCTCTACTCTTGCAGCCACTTGTTAGTTTTCACCAGCTCTTCCCCTTGAAAAATCAAGAGTGGAATAAACTACTGGTGGAACTGAAGCTCCCAGTTTTCACACTTATGAAGCCCTTCTGCTTACCTCTGGATTGGCTAGGCCCACAGCCCGGGACTTTGTGGTTCTCAGACTTTGATGTGCCTCTCGTCTTTCCCCACTACTCTCATGTGCTTTTCATAGATAGGAAGAATGACTCCCTCTACTTGTTCTTACTGAACGTCTATGTTACACCAGAAGCTCTTTTAGGCAGCATAAAGTAGTTGCTCTCATGGAACTTATAGCGAATTTATAAAGCAGCCATATGTGCACACTGTAAGTATTTGATGGTTATCTGCTGGTGGACAGAGAGATTACATGAGGCACCAACTATCTAATAGTTATGACTTTGAGACTCGGGGCTACACCAAGCAGAGAGCAAGGTGACTTCTAGGTAAATAGCAAAGAAATAATGGCCGTCTTCACAAAGCTGGGGACCAAGTTCCTCAAGAAATTCTGAGAGTTAATTCATGACTTCTTTCAACATAAGAAGTTTGTTGAAAGACTCCTGAGCAAATATTTTCAAGATGTCATCCAATCGACACAAATGTTTGAAGTTGATACCACTGCAGGTGAAAATACTGACATTCAGAGAGGTTCCATGACTGATCTCCGTGTAAGTTTCTGAGCCAGAGAAAGAGTGGAAGAACTAGGAACCCCGTAAGGGGGTTGTGAACGCAAACCTCAAACACTCAGATACTAATTCCCGCACTTCTGGGGATCATTCTTTTATTTTTGAGGATCAGAACTGTGCCACTGACTTTCACAGAATCAAATAGCGTGCAGATAGAGTTGAAACCTTTATGAAGGCTTATGTATTATAGAAAATTAAATGAAAATTAAGTGATTTTAGAAAACAGGATATTCAGTATGAAAAAAATAGGACAGGAAGACACAGGATGGGAGAGATCATACAAAAACTTTGTCGACTAGAACTGGTTTTTAGATACACTTCATCCCATTCAAAAATTATACCTCATTTCTCTTCTTTTAAAAGATTAAAAACATGCAGAGTGCTGTTTTCCTGTTCGAAGTATTTTTATCCGTTCAACCTATGTCCAATTTTTTTTTAAATTGATAAGGCAATTTGTCAAAGAAGAGACTGCGGCTGGATTTCTGTCAATTATTAAATTACTTCATTACTGTTCATAAAATACTTTAAGTACTGTAGAAGAAAGCTCTACAACATAATGGAGTATTTCTCAAATTACATCTTCCTTTCACAATTATATTAACTTATCCTTCCAAGATTTCTACAGTCTTGATAGGGTAACCCAAGAAGTTTATCTTACAAACAAACACACAAAAAAATCTTTCTTTCTACGCTGTGGGATAATTATTGTTCCAATAGAAAAAAATCTACAAGTTCTCTAGGCCCTCAACTCCAAACACAGCATCAATAGTAAGACATTTTTATTGTTGCATCAGTCAAAAAATACCTAGTTATTAGTTGCTGTTTGGCTTTGTTTTTCCTTGGATTTCTAACACATTCCTGAGCAGAAGGGTGTGTTATATTTTATGTCAGCAATATTTCTTGTTTATTCTCATAACTCCACTTAATGAAAAATAAAACTGGGTCTGACATTTCTGCATCTGTGACTCTTCGTTGAGAACCAATGGATTTGAGATACAAATCCATTTCAGTGGTGTGGGAAAACCTTCGGTACATTTTAACCTCAACAGGTATGGTAGAAAAGAATAATAAAAGTCTGCAGTTTCAGCCTTGGGTTCTAAGCATCCTATCTTCTTATGAGTAAACTTTGGAAAATCATTTAACTGTGTGGAGCCTTTGTCTCCTCAGCTACAAAATGATTCTCATGGGATCATTGGAAAGACTGCAGTAAGATCAAGAAGCGAAAACAGTTAACAACTGGTAGCATCCAATAAATACTGTTTATTCTTTTCTCTAGCTTCTGAGATCCAGTATGGAAACTATAAAGAGGCTGAATGTTCAAAGACAGCCACAGAACATGTATGTATTATGCATGCTACTTGTATCTTCATAGACAGAGGCAGAAGCCGAAAGACAGAGACAGAGACAGAGATTGATAGAGCTGATAGAGAGACACGTGACGTGCGGGGTGTGTGTGCAGATTTCTACTTCAGACAAAATTCCTAAGTTTCCCTTTTTAATTCAGTGCTCTTTCCTGCACTTGTCATAGTCTGCCCTGCATAATATTTTTCCATAACACAAAGGAGCAAAGCTCCAGTGAATCACTGAGGGCTCTCCTTTCCACCTTGCCAGGCTTGGCAAGGTCTTTTTCATAATTGAACCACTGCTGAAGTCCTTGAAAACCAAAGGAACCCAACCATCTCATGTGGACATAGCTGTGCCCAGTCTCACATCTGCGTAGATTTCAGTTGCAAAATTCCTCTCTGTGTCCTGCATTTCTTGACACCACAGATATAAAATGAATAAATGTCACTTATGTTTATATAGCATATTTTTAAGCATGTCTTGAAGATGAACCTTCTTTGATTCCGTTCTCTTAGGAAAAGAATGAGAGAGTTAAGAAATAAAATGCTTCTACGATAGCTATCTCAGTGCAAAATGTCATGTTACATTAGAATGAGAAAATTTGTCTGACTACCTAGTTTCTTTCCACTGTCTCTTTATTTATTCTTTCTTCATTTCTTCTCTATTTTTTCTCATTATACTCTATCTTTAATCATTTTTGAGCAATTATGATGTGCTGAGACCTTTGAAGCACATGGATAAATAGACGACTCATTGTTTAAAGGTTAATCACCAAACATCAGTTTCCAGATGTTTAAATGTTAATGATTTAAAGAACATAAAAACATTGTATAGACTGTAGATTACTATATGTTAACGGTATCCATGAAACACTGCCAGTAGGGAACAATAAAATTCTCCTTTTTCTGCGTTCTTTCTCTTATAAATATCATACAAGCAATAGAAAACTCAAATTATGCTTTAAATAACTTACTTGGCCCCATGTGCTGAGGTAACTTCCAAAGGGGCAGTTATTTTTCAAAAATTTAAGAAAATTGCTTAGTACCTTTTCTACTCTAGATTATTGTAGAATCTATAATATGAACATAGCTTAGAAGTAGCAGACACAGATTTGTGTTTTAAAAGGTGTTTACAGACCAAATAACAAGTGGTGTTTGCAATTTATTTTATTTTATCTTATTTCTTAGTGTGTGTGCCAAGAATCAAACTCATGACCTTGCACATGCCAGGAAGGTGCTATGCCACTGAACTATATCCCTGGCCCAGATATTTGCAATTTAAATCATACAGACAGGGTCAATATTTTTCATGTAGAAAAAAATCTACTAAAAATAGAGAACAAAAGGAAAAAATATTCTGAATGCATTTATTATAATTATTTCAACCTTCCTGTCAAAATTTTTCTTCTGTTCTTATAGAAAGTGCATTAGTTAACTTCACATTACTATAACAACACACCTCTGACAGCTAACCTATAAAGAGAAAGATTTGTACAGGTCAGCATTCTCAGGGTTCCAGTCTATGTATGGGCAGGACCATTGATCTGGGCCTTTGGCAATAGCAACACTTCCAGCAAGTAGCATGTGTTAGAGTCAGAGCTTACATAAACCAGGAAGTAAAAAAGAGACCAGACAGGCTTGGTTTTCCTGTCTCCCTCATAACACCTTTAGTGACCTAAGGGCCTCCATAGTGGCTTACTTCCCAAAGTTGCCACCACCTCCCAATATCACCAGCCTGGAAAACAAGACTTAAATACATGGGCCTTTGAGAGGACACTCTATATGCAAACTATAGCAGAAAGAGTGAAAAGTCATAGTGGTTCAGAATTCCAGAATGGAGCCCAAAATACTCAAGACTGCTTCCTAGATCTGTCATTTGAAAAGGTAATGTAATCCCTCTATGTCCAAGTTTGCTCCTCTGCAAGTGAGATGTTACCCTGATAAGACTGCAGCTTCAGTAGGATAATCGATGCAAAGTGCTTAACAAAGTGGCTGCCAATAAAGATAACTACATAAATGCTAGCTATCATTTTTTACCTAATTGTAATCATCATGCAATTCCCATTAAATAGTCTTCTTTTTTATTTTCTACCTAACTGGATATTTAACTGTTTCCGTGTTACAACACTGTTGTCGTACATAGAATGTTTCATCCTTTACCTATGCTTTGGCTATGTCACTTTATAGTTAACCTATCTAGTGTCGAATGTTAAATCTCTTAATTTTGAGCAGTAAACATACACACACATGCATGCACATATAGGCACAAATTAACATCTTCACTCATGTGTTTTTTCTTGCCTTTAGGATTATGAAACCCAGGAAAGAGCCTCTGAATATCAATTACTAAATAAGAGTGTATTTATACCTCTTCACAAATTTCTCACCAAAGAGTTTATAAAAATGACTACCATCAGTAATGTAAAATTGTGACCTTCTCAATGCAGGTTGTATCTTACCATTTTCCATCAAAATAAACGAGGCAAAACAATACCTCCTGGTTGTTCTATGTAGCACTCTTGATTATAGCTGACTCTTATGTAATCTCTGGGTGCATTTCTCATTATATAATACTTAGCATTTGTCTTTTCCTTGTGTATCATTATAATGTTCTTTCTTACTTTCTTGTAATGATTCTTTAAACATAAATACTTGTTTTGTTAATTTGTTCAGTGTACACTTTGCCTGTTAAAATCATAGGGCAGAATTATATCACCTCTTAGGTGTTGGAAGACAAGTGCACTTTGTTGCATTCATACCTTTGACCATGTTAAAAATAGCTGACTCTTGTTTCTTCTCATTGGTAAGGAAACTGTCATACCATTTCTGATCTTGCTGAGCCAAAGTCTTTTTATCTGAGTTCATTCTCTTCTACAGTTCATCTCCTTGAAGTTGACCAAGACCCACGATCAGATCATCCCACCACTGATAAACGCTCTGCTGAGGGCTACTGCTCCTCAAGACACCTGAAATGGTTCCGGTGTTCAGGTTCTGAATGTCAATGGGGACCATGTAGCCCTCATCCTCAGTATGTGCTGAGTTTTATGCCCACCCATTACTTTCTCTTCACTGGCACTGATTCATAGAGTGCATCAGTTTTCCTTCACTTTTGTTTCTCCACTCCTACGGCAAAGTTTAGCACTGCAAAATATGTGACAGGACTTAGTGAAAAAGCAGTAGCTTCCTGCTGAAACTTCAGAGCAAGAGCATTTTTTTTTTCTTTTTAAGAAAGAAAGCCATTGAGCTACCAGCTGTTCTCCTAAAGAAGATTAGGAGCATTAGCCACATAGATATTCTGCAGTTGTCCACTGGCCATAATGAAAAAAAAATTTTATCTTTTTGTGTTGCTGTTAAGCCTCCGTGGCACGTGGCTTCTCAGAAGTGACCACAGATACCAAGCTTTCTCTAACGGGGTGAGTAATGAGGCACGTTAACTTTGTAGTGGATAAACTGCCTCAAGATGCTATTTTCAGCCATTGTCAGGCTCACTGTCATTTGTTGATTCTTCTACAATTACAAAGAGACACATACACAAAAGACATTGTTTTTTTTAAAGAATCCATGACATTAAAATGTGCTTCATTCTACCATCAAATTCCAATAAGAACCACTTTAAAGAAACGTTGCCCAGATGAGGCAAGCAAGCACTGTCTTAGTCTGTCTCTGGCCACATGCCCTGCTTTTCTGCATCATTGTCAAATAAGCATCGGCCTCTTGGAGGAAAAATGTGCTAGGGCCAGTTTTGACACCAAGGTAAGTTGTTATTCACCACTGATATGAATAACAAAGACAAGCAAAGGCACTCTTTTAGATAGTGTAAAGTAGAAATGGCTAATTTGCACAGAAAACAGCAACACTCAACATTTACACATTCAATACATAAAATCCCAAGTTACTATCTCCTGATTTAGAAGCCTCTCACATAATTGTACGTCCACACTCTGCTCCAGTCTCCTCAAAACGCACTGTTTTTATGGAGACTGTAATAGCAGAAAGGTAGGAAAATGACAGAGATGTGTGTTACTCACATCCTTTCCAAGAAGACTTGAGGTGCCGTGATTTATCACAGAAGTATGAGCACAATTACAATAATGAGAGAGAGACAGAATTAGAGACCAAGTGTTCCCCAATACAGAATCAACCTCACCTTATTCCTCTCTGCAACTTCTGTCATTCATCCAATAACTTGGTAAGGCCTGTGACTTCTGTGTTCTGTTAAACGTCTCCAAATGATCTCTTCTGTAGCCTTCACAAGTCTGCTAACCAGATTCTCTATTTTCTGACTCCCACTTTTTCTTTACTCCAGATCCCTGGATGATGGTTCTAAAATGGAAATACACACTTGCTTTTATAATATCACTTATTTTGCAAAGCAGAGACTTGCTTAAAAGTAAAAAACTCCAGTCTCACGCTGGGATGTTAGAGACAGTTGTTCAGCAGAGTGGGGAAGCAATCTACAAATCAAATTACTTTTCCAGCACATATTTAACTGTGGTCCTAATTCCTAAAAGCATCACCATCACCTTCTCTTTCAGAAGTACCAAGTGTCATTTAATCCTGAGCCCTGTGGGCGTTCTATTATCTAAATTGGGTTGCCTCTTACCTTTCTGCATTATGTTTAAAATGTAGTTTTCTCAGTATCTCTAAGTCTTGACTATTCATACACTTTCTTTCAGCTTCCAAAGTGTCACGGATATTATCCTCTCTTTTATTTTCTGTTTTTTCTTATCTATGCTTCTGTAAGAAACCATACTGTCATTTTAATGGGATGTTGAGAGCAAGAGAAAATATTTTTAAATCTTAATCTTTCATCTTTACCTAGACTTCATTTCTATTTTTTTACATAAATGTAATAAAATAACCACACATTCAGAGAGAGATCCACAAATTCAAGGAGCACTTGTGGAGAAAAGGAAAAGGGATAATTTTTTAAAATTTCTAAAATTTGTCACAAGGTGGTAAAAATATGAAATTGCTGGGAAGAAATCATATTGAATTTTAATATGGAACTTCAGATTATGGCTTTAAAATGAAGTTTGTTTTTTATGCTTTTGAACAAGTATAGCACACCCATAAAAATAAAACATATTAAAGATTCACTCATAGTGTGCCATGCAAAGTCAAACTGTGTCTGTTTGCTTTGTAGTTCTTGTATGTTATGAAACACACAATTTCATAAAGCGTAATGTCAGAATAGTCACCATAACTACCATTTTTAATTGTTGTGGAATGTTCTAGTGGATTGACATGCCACAATTTACTGGTTCATTTCCATGTTGTTTCCCTAGCATAAATAAAACTTCACACATATTCTTGTGCTACTGCTCTAGAGGCTCAATCTATCCAGCTTTACTCTGAGTTGTATAGCATTTGACATTATCATTTTAAGAATTTGTTTCTTTAGTAGTGATAACTTTGTTTTACTTATTTCTTATTAATGATTTGAAGTGTTTTATTTATAATTTACTCTAAAATGGTGCTATCTATTCTGAGAGGTGCTTGTACCATTGCTTCATTTTCTGTTATCAGTTATCCAGTGGATGTGAACAAACTCCATTCATTAGAAAGACAATCACAGCATGCTGCAGGGCTACAGTGGAAGGTGACGCTTGACATGCGCTATGTTTGAGTCCATAAACTAGTTCTATCAGCAAGGAGACACCAGCTGATGACACCATCTGCCGCTCTGGGGAAGTCCTTCTGGATAGAAAGAACAGGGACATTAAAGCAAGGGGATATGTAGAAAGCGCAAGAAATACACATACTGTTTTCTCTCCTACATCAGCATTCTGCATGCTTTTTACTTTAAAAAGTGATCCATTTTTTTAACACATGCATATAATCAAATTTGTTGATTAGACTTTGAGTTGTTACCATTCCTTTAAAAATGATCCCACCAGGAAATGATGGGTCCTTATGAGTGACTTGGGATGGCAAAAGAAAGCTGCCATAGATAGCACTTCTTCTGGGGACAGTTATGTAGGAACATTGAAAAAATTTGAACATAAGGAATCAACAAAAAGTGTTTGATTAAGACAACACTGCACTAAAGCTATGTACTCTCAGCTGTGTACCCTCAAAGTGGCTCTCAGGATGATGGTGGCTGTCCTGTGTGACAACGGCAATCAGCATCATTGCTTGCTATTCTAAATAAAGAGTGTAGTTATTTGTCTTTTAACCATAGATATGCAATGCGTCTGTCTGGGTGGATCTGGTTCCATTCCTGATACAGAAATACTTCCAATATATATGACTTCATAAAATGCTGTGTATGGCCTTTCCTATAGACTTTTACAGTTAAACACACAGAATTGCATTTTCTGCCATAGGCTTCTGAGAGTTTGATTTTTGTTTCAACAACTATTCTTCATGAAATCATACTAGAGTGAAAGAGATGTCGAAGATAGGGCTCTTGTCTTCAAGAGCTACAGATTATTGAGATTCTCATAATACTTAGAAGACTGCATGAACTTATCCGCTTGTCAGTCCAGGCTTACTCTTGCTCATCAAAATGCCAGCTGCTTAGAGACAGAGGCTGTCTTATTCATCCTTGTACACTCAGTGTCTGGTATATAGAAGCTCTAGAAGCCCAGTGAATGATCAGCTTATTGTTAAACAGCTGAGAGGAAATGTGCATGGATGTGTATTTCCGATGCCCTATGTGAGTAGTGAGCATTGAGGCACAGAGGGAGAACACCCAACCAAGGAGAATCAAAACAGGTTACTGGAGGAACTGGCTCCTGGGCTTGGGCAATGGGTAAGATTGGTGAATGTAGAGCAGAGAGGAAGCCAGAGTTTGGGTAGCAGAAGGAAAGGCCAGATTGAAAATGTAGCAGCAAATATCAGCAGGATAACCAGCTCAGGGTCAGAAATGGCGGGTGAGCAGCAACAAAAGGAGAGAAATCTGGAGCAAGTGCTACCTTGTGGAGCATTAGGGATACAGCTAAGGATGTTAGAATGCTCTCAACAGACAATGGGAAAGTACACTTATTATAAAAAATCACTAACAGGATACTTTTATCATTAGATTTATACATTGGAGGGCTCATTCTAATGCAAGTATAAGGGCATTTGAGAGAGGGAGAGGGGAGAAAAGGGAGAGGAAGAGGGAGAGTCCTGGAGAAAGCAAGGCAATACCTAAGATGTTCCAATATGACATATGAAGCTGAAAGAAGTCATGTGCTGAAAATACAAATATAATCCCCAGAAGACATACAGGACCCTAACCTGAAGGAGAATGGAATTACAGACTGCAACATAGTGAAGCCCAGCTTAAGTGGTTTCAGAGCACTTCAATAAGAGCTGGACGTGTAACTTAAGACACAGAGGAACAACTTGTGCTTGCTAGAGAAAGAGGGTTGCGAGAGGGTGAGTACAGTGAGAAAGAACAGGCAAAGGGAGAGCCTGCTGTAGGCTTTCTCTTTCTGGCAAATGCAGGACATCCAAGGAATTACACACTAAGTTCTAG
The DNA here is from genome assembly GCA_004027595.1 of Dinomys branickii. Lineage (NCBI taxonomy): Eukaryota > Metazoa > Chordata > Mammalia > Rodentia > Dinomyidae > Dinomys > Dinomys branickii. The sequence goes on from PVLD010005583.1 coordinate 103,575, forward strand.
GTGGCTGGAAGAACTCAGTGAAAGGAGGTCATGGAAGATGTCACCAGTGCTGAAGAGGTTAAGACTAATAACCTGGGGAAGAAATGGTGAATGATTTCAAGTAGAGGAAATGGCACAACCAAATGGTATTTAGAAATAACATTTTGGCTTTTTTCACTGATCCATAGTTTAGAAAGAATAATAGAAGGTGTTAAGACATCAATTCAGAGGCCAATAAAGGCAGTAGGCAATGGTTGCCTCCCAGACTAGATGATTGTTGCAGAAGTGGAAGAATTCCACAATTATGTAGAAGCTGGGAGACACATGAGAGTTAGAGGTGATGACTAATGCATTAATTGCAGTAGTAAATGACAAAGAAGGCCATATTTTGGCTAGTAAGATAAGAAAGAAAATAAATTTTATTTTACATGATGCTTTTGAGGTGGACTTGAGAGATTGAGTAGGCAGAAGCATAAAAATATTTTGGATTTTGGGGCATGTGAAAGTTAAAGTAATTAAATTACAATATTCAAACCCTCAGGGCTGGGGATATAGCTCAGCGGAGTATGTGCCTGCCTGGCAAGCACAAGGTCCTGAGTTCAATCCCCAGTACCGAAAAAAAAAAAAAATTCAAACCCTCAAAATTCTCTTTTCCAGAAACCTAAGAAGGGTACAAGTGGTAATGTAGGAAAGACCCGGATGAGAGTCCAAAGGCTCTGTAAAGAAAATAGAGTTCTGTGGCGTGAGTAAGAGATGACTTCAAAATTTCAAGACTCCTAAACTAGGGATATTATTAAGCAGCCTTATTCTCCCATACCAGAAGGGAAAACTGGAAGCTCCTAGAGAAGTACCTTTCTCCTAAAGCAACACACAAAAGAGTCCCAGAATAAATTTTTCAATCAACTCTGTACTCCTTCAGTATCTTATTTAATATTTAAGTATTAAAATAAGACCTTAAGGGACCAGAAGCTTTTATGAGGACCAGAAATTAATGGGGTTATAATGAACCCTATATATAAGAAGCCTTTTCTTTTTCTTCTTACTGAGACTTATATTTTGTGGTAGGAAGAACTTGGGCAAACAGACCCCCACAAATGCCTACATCTTAATACAGGAAACTGTGAATATGTCACATTACAGAGCAAAGGGAACTTTGTGAATGTGATAACAGACCTCAAGAGAGGGAGATTATCTGAGATAATGCTTTTGTTCCCTTGGGCTTTCGTGGAGAACATTTCCCAGCTGTGGTCAAAAAGACATGTGACTGTAGAGCAATGGTCATAGGGATGCAAGGCTGCTGACTTTGAGAATGAAGAGAAGGCCTAAGCGAACAACGTGAGCAGTCTCCAAAAGCTGGGTAAGATGAGGAAATAAATTCTTCCCTAGTGCCTCCAGAAAGAACACTACCTGGATTTTAGGCCAGTTAGACATGTGTGAGACTTTCAGTCCACAAAATTGTTAGGCAATAAATGTATCTCATTTTAAGTCTCCACATTTGAGGTACTTTGTTACAGCACCAACAGAAAACTAATACTTCTCATGGGATGATCTCTACAGTTAAAGTGGTATGGTGGGCTCTATAGAAATTGTCTGATTTATGTGCCAATAGGGTTAAGACTCAGATTTAGATTATTGAGCCCGGGGAAGCCAGTAGACTCTGCCATGTTGCCACAACCAGCTGCAGTCCCAAGAGTCAGAGTTTATCCCTCAGAGCTGTGTTATGATGGCATCTGTGAATGACACCACATCTGGAGCATAAGCACTTGAAGCAACTGTTCACATACAAACCTTCCACAGGTCAGAATGACCTCTCAATGAGCAAGATTTAAAAGTTTGCAATATAATATCCAAAGATAATTAAAAGTGCCTGCAGCTTTGGAGTTAGAACAAAAGTTAATGGTACCTAGGCAGAAGATAAATAATAGAATATTAGCCAGGGTTCTGATAGAAACAAACCCAACTCTTTACTTAGTTGTTTGTCTGTATCTTTATTTATTATAAAGAATTGGAATATGCAACTCAGGAGATTGAGAAGACCCAAACTCAACAGTTGGAAAAATGGAGACAAATGAGAGCCAGTGGTATAGTGTAAAGGCCGGAGAGCTCTGTGTACTTATGATGGAAGTTTAAAGCCTAGGTAACTGATGTCCCTAGCTGGTGAAAACTGATGTCCAAGCTCATAAATAAATAGGAAGAGGCAGGAAATTCCCTGTTAATTAGCCTTTTTATTCTTTTCAAGCCTTTAACTGATTGGATAAGGCCCATCCCTACTGGGAAAGACAGTCTGGTCTACTAAATTCAATAAATTCAATATCTATGTCTTTTAGAAAGATTTCTATGGACTCATCTAGCACAATATTTTACCAAGTACATGTGTACCCATGCACAAGTGGACACATGAAATAACACGATAGATAAAATACTTACATAGATCAAAGTAAAAATACTTATAATTTAGGTAACGTATGTTTCAGACCAAGCTAAGAGTGAAAGAACACAGTAATCCAGAATGAAATTTTTGTCAAAAGGAAACTGCTATGGGCACCATGCTTGCAAGAATTTTTTGGCAGTTTACACTTCTAGAAAAATATTGTTTTCCAACTTAAAATTTAGAAGACACTGCAAATAGTCCCAGCTTACATGTGCATGCAATTTGTTAATGATGTTTGTTTCTTTTCTCAAAGATTGCTTTGGTTTAGAGAAATTGATCCCCAGAGGCCACAATCTTTTCTCTCTTTTCTACTATGAGTTCTATCCTAAGCCCCAGCCGCAACCCCATTAGTATCCTCAGGTGATCAATGCTAGAGAAACTGCCTTTTGTAACAATGTCATTCAGATCCTACTGGGTCCCATCGTGGGAAGGCAGAGTGGATCCATAATAATGGTGGAACTTGGTGCTTGTGTTTGCCTACAGCCCCCTGTGGTGTAGTCTTTCCAAGTGGAACAATTTATTGTGAAACATTGTTTTTCTTGCTTTCACTGATCACTTTTATATAAATCTGTATGGTAGGACATTTAAAATTATCCTTTAAAAAAAAAAGAAAAGATTTATCCTTTCACTTGGGAAGAAGCCAGGTGTTGTGGGGGCAGGGCACAGCCAGTAAGGGAGGAGAGACTCCTGAGATGCTACATATGTAAAGATTTCATAAAGATAAAGAAAACAAAGCAAAACCGAGGCCCAAATAGGCAAATAAAGGACATGAACAAAAGGATAATTTACAAAAGAAGACTTAGAAATGACTAAGAAACATAGAGAGGTAGATTTTCAACCACTCTAATAAAAATAATAAAGGAGGCAACTGAGAAAAAGGAGGCAATTTTTCACTCATCTAATTAACACATATTAAAAATTTAAAAGACAGGAGAAAAGAAAATGACATATGAAAGAGTTTGGATTAACTTTCTTTCCTAAATTTCTCTAGGGAGTGTTAATTAGCACAATCCCTTTAGGAACAATTTAGCAATATGTATCATGAGTTTTTAAAAATTCCAATTTGACCCATTTACTCTACTTCCAGGATAGAAACAAAAATGAAATAAACTTGAGTAGCACCAGAAGTTTGTGTAGAGGCCACTTCACTGAAATTATGCTTATGATAATGAGACACTGCAAACTTGTGTTTCTAAAGAACTCACACTGTACCTATGAGGGATGCTTTAGAAACATCATTTTTTACCAAAATAAAATTTTATAGTCAAAACTTTTATTGAAATATACTTATAAAACAGCATCAGAATAACTAATTTATAAAAACTACTTTATGAAACTGGAGAGAGGTCATGAATATTTATATTGCTCTTTTATTTTCTTCTTTATTTTTCAAATTTCACATAGATGATCTGTAGTACTATAATAATTAAGAGGAAAGTTTATTTGAAACAAAATGTGGAACTGACTGTGACGTGCTTATATGACAAACCACTGAAAGGGCCTAAAGACTATGGCTTCAGCATTGTGCCAGAAAGTAAAGGGCATTTGATGTGATTACAATCCCACCAATAGAGGTGACCCTAGCCCGAAAACCATTTGTAATCTGACAGCACTAAAGAGGCCCCTGAAGCTCCTCCTGGCCCACAGGAGAGAAGCAATGTCATTTTGGAGGAGATGAAATTCATATATAATGAGATCAAGCCTCAGTCATTGTCAAAGCAAATTGTGTAAGGAGTTGTAACTGATGAAAGTTTTATACTCCTCAAACTAAATTTTCAAAGATTGGAGAGAGATGGAATTCTCTGCAGTCAGCCTATCTGCTCCTCCAAAGGAAGTTATCACCACAAGAAAACGAGCCTTTGCTGTCTGATCCAACTTTGTAACATCTGACTTCTGGCATATAGCAAATATTCAAGAAATACATGACTGGTGAACAAATTAACTCAATTTTTGAGTTAGAAACCTAGGAGCCTTCCTGATTTTTTTCCCAGCCTCAGAGCCAGAAGCAAAACAGCCGTTCATTCTTGCTGTTAACATAGCTCTGATTATGCTCTTCTGTCCCCTTCTGCTGTTTACTCCCCCATCCAGACCACCGACTCTCTTATCTGAAAAACTTCTGCAGCCCCCACCAGCTCGCCCCTCTTGCTCTTTTTCTGTGTGTCTTCCACCAATCAGCATAAGCAATGATTTTGAAGCCCCATCAAATTAGGTCATTCTGCTGTTGAACTTCAGAGTCTCCCCGCCCTCCCCCGCTCCAGTTCCTCACTGTGGTCCTCAATCACCTGCTTTTACTGCCACTTCCTACTTCCTACAAATTCTCCATCTATGCCACTTTCCACTTTATTCATCACACTGTGGTCTCACTGCTCTACTTCCTGTTCATGTATTCAATATGCAGCGAGCTTTCCTCCACCCACTTAAATGTTCCTGAATCACAGGATATATTTTCTTCCACTCATTTTATTTTAAGTAACCTATCTTCAAAGACACCTTTTTTGTCTACCTAATTAGAGGAGACTTTCTGGTTATGTTCCATGTAGCTCATTTTTATTTGCCTTGTATAGCACCTCTGATAATTTGAACTTTATTATATGTTTATCTTTTTCATCTGTATCTTCCACTCAAATGATACCCCTGAGAGCCAGGATGTTTATCAATCAAAAATCTATCACTGTATCCCAGAGTCTAAGTGCAGAGTTGTGCAGATTGGAAAGCATCACATCTGTCTGCTAAATGAATAAATGAGCTTTTAACCAGCAAAGGGATTTGACAGTGCGGGTCCACTGAGTGAGTGAAGGATGAGATGGACCAATACAAAGATAGGAAACAGACAAAAAAAGAAAGCAACGAGGAGAGCAGCACTTAACTGTAACAGCCCGGGCTGTCCAGATTTCCCTCGTGCTTTGCCAAGAAGCAAATCCCATGGACATCGTGCACTCACGGGCTATGAAGTACTCCCAGCATCTAATGGGCTTTATATAATTCATTAGAGGAAACTTCCTTTTCAAAAAATGCACATGGAAAGTTTAAGGAGAGATGGATGTGGTCAATTCAAGATACGTGCTTGAATGAAAATATCACAGTAAACCCCATTGCTTTGCACAATATTGTTTTTAAAGTTTACAGATTTTATTTTTCAGTAATTCTTACCAATTTTTATCTGTCTGTTGGCACAGAATATTGAGTGTTAATATGACTATTGGGCCAACAAGGATCAGACCATGAAGCCCTGGTCTTCTGATGGACGGAGCTGCCCAGACCCCCAGAACAGTCTATCCACATGTGGGGGAAGGACCACTTCTTTAGAGAACACAGATGGCGGAGGACAGACTCCAGGACTATGCTTTGAACATGTAGGGAAAGCAATTATAAAGGGATTTAAGTTGATGGCAAAAACGGAGAGGTTAAGTCCCAATCACTTCTGTGGTATATTAAGTGGTAAAATGAAAAAAGCTTTTAAACGTCAAACTAAACTCATCTGGCAAATTGTTTTTGGAGAGAGATGGGCTTGTGCATTTGGACTCTTCTCAGCTGTGTAAACACCCCATTATCTGCTGGTTACCTCCGAGGTTCTGTAAACCCCACGCAAGCCCTCCATACCTGCCTACAGACAAAGCACAGCTGGACAAAAGATACCTGCAGATGCCAATATCTCCGTTGTATCAGAGCAGACCATGGCTGCTTGCTGTGTGGTCACAGTGACCCTTTGCAGGGAATCCAGTCCAGGGAACCACAGATTTCCAAAAGAATGGGGTCTTGGTTGACAACCCTGGCTGAATGGCAGGATTCAAAAATGATGGCCTGCTGGCTGGATAATCATTTTGTTTTCTTTTTAGGTCCCCCAATTATGTTAATTTGGAAACTATATCTATTAATTGCCCAATTAGACATCTGGTAATCACTTTCTACAGAAATATCCCAAATCATAGTGGCAAGGGCCTGGCATACTATTTTATTGTATCACAAATAAAAAGCTAATTTGGATTTAATAAAAACTAATTCCAGCTAATTTAATACCAATTGATCATTAACAGGGTGCATTTGGTGGTTTATCAAGTATATAAGAAAGGTATATAATTAACTGGAAATGGTATCCACAGGTTATAATTAAATCCGTGGTAACTTTTAACTTTCAGCAAATGTTTTACCACTTAATTAACATTTCAGAAGATGATTTATAATATAATTTATTAAATGCCAATTGCATACAGTGCTGGGACAACTAATGAATGTCGCATTGGAGGCTTCTATTTCCTAAGCATGCCTTCTTCAAACTCAGTAAACACCTTGCTACAGAATAAGTAAGACATCCACAAAGGCCTTTACTAAAAATTACTGATCAATTATGGGCTGAGTGATTGGATTCTTTTTAACATTTTGTTTTGTGACATTGTATTTACACTTCATTTTTACTGAGTGTAGATCCAGAGAATCAGCTAGAATAGCAGGGAAAAAGTTCATTTGCTTGACTTTTGCCTTTTTTTTTTTTTTTTTTTTTTTTTTTTTT